>QRFJ01007981.1:0-95744 GCA_006176705.1 Cocos nucifera | reverse complement strand
AAAAAAAGAGAGAGATAAATATCTGCGTCCAACTCTATTGATGTAATCCTTGCGCACACATAGAGCTGACCGGAACCACAATTATAAGAATTGGCTCAGGAACTACACAATTTATTTGGGTTCCAAAAAGCTTAAACGCCATGTATTGGAACTAGGAACCACTCCACCTTAAACTAGCCCGTCCATCCACTGTACAGAAACGTCTCTAAAAATGGGATAGACAAAGAAATACAGGCTAGATTACATTACTGTTGGGGCGTCGGTGTCTGATGAAGCATGCAGTGCAATCATAAAGATATCATCTATGCAATGTTACAAGATATTGGCTCACCTGTAGGAGAATTGCTTGATGAACAGAATCGTGTAGCAAGTATCAAGTCACGAAACAACATTTTAAGGCTATGATGCATGATGGGCAGTCAGTCCAAGATCACTGTCTGATGATGATCAAGGATATGGAAGAGCTTGAGAAGCTCGGTCTGAAGTTAGGCTTGGATCTACAGAACGATATTATTCTGCAATCCTTGACTGATGCATATGGGCAATTCATCATGAATTATCACATGCATAAACCTCAAAATTCCTTGGCCGAATTAATGAACAAGCTGGTCACAGCTAAGCTTTCTATGAAAGGTTCTAAAGGCTCAGTTCTTGCTATGGAACAGACTTCTTTCAAAAGAAAGTCTTCTGAAAAGAAAATGAAGTTTGCAAAAAAGCAGAAGGTAGAAGGAGGAAAAAAGAAGAAGGCAGAGCCGATGATGAAAGCTGCTGCCAAAGAAAAGTATTTCCATTACAACAGTGATGGCCACTAGAAGCGGAACTGCCCTACTTATCTAGCCATCCTAAAGAATAAGAAGGAAGGTCCTTCTGAAGGTATGCTCGTTATTGAGTCTAACCTTACAGTTTCTTCTGCATCCAGTTGGGTGCTTGACTCTGGTTCTAGTGCTCATCTGTGCACTTCCATGCAGGGTCTTGAGGATAGCAGGAGAATGAGGGATGGAGACATGATCCTACGCGTCGGTAATGGAGAAAGAGTTGCTACAGTGGTGATGAAAACATACCCTCTTCAATTACCATCTGGTTTAGACTTAGTTTTGAAAGACTATTATTATGTACCTACAGCTAGTAGGAATTTGATTTTTGTTTCATGCTTAGCACTAGAAGGCTATGTAATTACCTTCTTTAAGGATCATTGTAACATTCTTTATGAAAGAAATAAAATTACAAATGGTTTTCTTATTAACGGTCTTTATCAGCTACACATTGATGTACCTATTCTAACTATCGAGCAAAACGTGAATACCAAATAACCTAGGGATAGTCCAAATGATAGGTATCTATGGCACCTAAGATTAGGTCATATAATCGAAGATAGGATCAACAAATTGGAGAAAAATGAGCTATTGAGTTCGTTGAATTCCGAGTCATATCCAACTTATGAATCTTATCTTCAAGGCAAAATGACTAAACTTCTTTTTGTAGGACATCGAGAAAGGGCCACAGATCTCCTTACCTTAGTATATACTGATGTGTGTGGCCCATTTAATATGCCGACTAGAGACAATTTTATCTACTTCATTACCTTTATCGATGATCTATCTAGGTATGAATATGTATATCTTATGAGACACAACTCTGAAACTTTTGAAAAGTTCAAAAAATTCAGACATGAAGTAGAAAAATAAACTGAAAAATCCATTAAGGTTCTTCGATCAGATCGAGGAGGTAAATACCTTAGCTGGGAATTCCTAGACTATCTCAAGAAAAATGGCATAGTCTTTCAATGGACTCTACCAAGAATACCTCAACTCAATGGGGTTTCAGAACGGAGAAATCAGACTCTATTGGATATGGTCCGATCCATGATGAGCTTCATAGACCTCCCTGATTTTCTTTAGGAACACTCATTGTTAACTTTAATTTATCTACTGAATAGGATTCCCTCTAAAATCATTCCTACCACACTGTATGAGATATGGCATGGTAAGAAATCAAGTCTGAGTCATCTCAAAATTTGAGGTTGTCCGGTTCATGTCAAAAGACATCAAGCAGACAAGTTAGAGTTTAGGTCCTTTAGAGCTCGATTCATAGGATATCCTAAAGAGTCATTAGGATACTATTTCTACATTCCAGAAGACTACAATGTGATTGTGAGTCGACATGCCATCTTTCTTGAAAAATAGTTTATTTAGGATAGCGGCATTGGAAAGCAGATTAAGCTTGATGAAAAAGTCTCACAAGTACAATGAGCTAAGGATCAATTGGAACCAAATCAGGTTGAGCCAATAAGAACACTACCTCCTCCACCTCATAGATCGGAAAGAGTTTTTCATCCCCCTGAAAGATACTTAGGTATTATTTCAGAGGAAGTAGAGAAAATGTTCCTCATAGGTAATGGTGCTCATGGTGATGATCCCAAAACCTACAATGAGGTGATATTAGATATCGACTCCGAGAAATGGCTAGAGGGAATGCAGTCAGAAATTGATTCAATGCACTCAAACCAAGTCTGAACCTTAGTAGATCCACCAGAAGGTATAGTACCTATTGGGTGTAAATGGATCTTCAAGAGAAAGATTGGTGTAGATGGGAATGTGGAGACATTCAAGGCTAGACTAGTGGCAAAAGGTTATAGTCAATGAAAAGGCATTGACTATCAGGATATCTTTTCCTAGTGGCTATGCTAAAATCCATCCACACATTGCTTGCCATTGCAGCCTATTTCGATTATGAAATATGGCAAATAGATGTGAAAATGACATTCTTAAATGAATATCTTGAGGAAGATATCTATATGAAATAGCCACTAGGTTTCACATCCAGTGATACTGATCATAAGGTTTGCAAGTTGCAAAGATCCATATATGGACTTAAGCAAGCATCTCGAAGCTGGAACACTCATTTCAATGATGTGATCAAAATGTTTGATTTCATCAAAAATGAAGAGGAACCATGTATCTTCAAAAAGGTCAGTGGGAGCGCTGTTGTCTTCCTCGTATTGTATGTGGATGACATCCTCCTTATTGGGAATGATATTCCCATGATGACGACAGTCAAAATATGGTTGTCCAAGGAATTCTCCATGAAAGACCTAGGTGAAGCATCCTTTATTCTAGGAATTAAGGTCTATAGGGATAGACCGAATAGGATGCTAGGACTTTCACAGAAGATGTACATAGAGGAAGTACTAAAGAGGTTTAGTATGGAAAACTCTAAGAGGGGATTAATACCCTTCAGACATGGTATTCATCTTTCCAAGAAGATGTGCCATAGCACACCTGAGGAAATAGAACACATGAGCAAGATCCCTTATGCTTCTGCAATAGGGAGCCTCATGTATGCCATGCTATGTACACGACCTGATATAGCCCATGCTATGAGTGTCACAAGCAGATATCAGTCAAATCCAGATGAAGAACACTGGACTTCTGTGAAATGTATCCTTAAGTACTTGAGAAGAACTAAGGATATGATGTTGGTCTTTGGTAACGGAGAACTCCAAGTCCAAGGATACATAGACTCGGATTTCATATCCGATGCAGATGATCGAAAGTCGACATCTAGGAGTCTATTTTTATGCAATAGTGGTGCTGTCAGCTAAAAAAAGTTCCAAGCAAACCGTGATAGTAGATTCCACTATGGAAGCAGAATATATCACTGCATCAGAGGCTACGAAGGAAGTATTCTGGTACAAGAAGTTTGCTACAGAAATCAGGAGTAATGCCATCAGATGCCATTCCTCTGTACTGCGACAACAATGGCGCCATAGCCCTTGCTAAGGAATCAAGGTCTCACCAGAAATCCAAGCACATTGAGCGGCGATACCACCTCATCCATGATTACCTCGAGAAGGATTACGTCGAGGTCAAGAGAGTCAACTCCATAGATAATGCGGCAGATCTACTTATAAAGCCGTTGGGACAACAAAAAATCGAAGCCCACCTTGAGAAGATGGGACTTAGACTTGTAGCCAATTGGCTTTAGAATAAGTGGAAGATTGTTAGATATATGTGCCCTAGAAGCCAGAATTGGCTGACACTTGTAATACACTTCTAGGGGCAAAATTATAATTTTGATTATAATTAATAAAATGGATTATTTTCTATCACATATGTGTATATAGTGTCTATGATACATCTTTTGAGTTAATGGTAATGATATTTCACATTTTTAAGAGTTGAAAATTTTAGACATGAATAATCTTTATTAACTCATAAAATGCTCCCAACCATAGGATCATCATGAGAATGGTGATTGATCCGGAAGGTTGGTATACAATCACTTCTCTTTAGTAGATGAGTCTTGAGTCTATGGTATGGAGATATCGGAGTGAGAGTACACGTACTCGTTAGAGAATGAGGGCACTGAGCGTTACCACCTTGAGTAGTCATTAGGAAGTCTACCTTCTCATCTATGACTGACTAGATGCTGCAGTAGTGTGTCTGGTTCTTTGACCTGAGGTGCATCGGCAGTTCACCTTGAGGGTGTTATAGTTTGACTACACCATAACTCGGTCTCCAAGCCATATGGAACCCTGAGGTGTATGTTGGCTATAGCATGTTCATTGTAGGAACTGGATTGCATCAAGATGGAATCTATCTACCTCGGTGGTAGAGGAGCAGCCCTATGATGATCATGAGAATTAAGTCCAGAAGCCCATGGCCATGGTAGAGTGAAATAATAGAAAGAGTTTCTATTTAGGTTTTCACATCAGACTTGAATCGAATGATTACATCATATGACAGAAACTAGGGTTTGATGAGTTCACCTTAACCCTAATCTGATCGGGGCTCAAGATAGAAGAACATAATCACACAGGTAGCTGCACCAAGAGATTCGCATTCAGCTCTGATGGGTTGCCTCCATATACTGCTAGGTGTCACTGGTGGATTTTAGAGCAATTAGAATGATTAAGATGATCGATCATTCTTGCTGTTCGAATCAAAAAAATTCTGATCCATCGAAAGAAGTTTTGATGATGTCGATGACAGAGATCATGACATATTTCATTACCATATAGAACTGAATTTAACTGGATCACACAAACAAGGATTTGAATCTAGTGATCATCAATTGAATTGATCCAGTTCAATTGATCTAAATGAGATTCAATTAGGTTCAAGAAAATCGTGTTAGCACTCGATTGAACCTAACGTTCTTCTTTTACTATCATAAATAGTTATCCTGACCGAGCCAAAGAAGTTTGTACTCGATCAGAGGCCTTCACATGGTCTGACTGGAGCTTGTCCAGGTCAGAAAAAGGTTGTCTTATTTTGTAAGACAATATCTACCATTTTTAGTCACCTGCCATTTCTCGTCCTTTGACTTTGGTCAAAAGTTGACCTTTGATTGGTCAAATATTGACCATTGATACTTTGACTTCTATCCATATGTTACATACATATTGGAGAGCTGGTGGAGCCTTGTCCCCCTACTAAAACCTGGCAAGGAGGAGGGCGCATGCCAAGGGTGGCGTGCGCCCAAGCTGGAGGCACCTAGGAGTCCCTATTGGATAGGGACTCCATCTCCTTTTTGGATTCCGATTGGACTCCTCCTAAGAACCAACTTTGACTGATCTTAAGCACCATCTAAGGATGAATCCAAGAGACTCTATTCCCACCAATCAGATTTAGATCTGATTTCATAAAGGATTGTGATTGGTTGCAAAGAAGAGGAGTTGGATCATGCATAGTCTATAAATAAGACCCTATGCCCAACTCAAAAAGCAATGCAATTCCCTACGCCCCAAGGCTGCCTCTCCCTCCTCCTCCATTCCAAGTCCATCTTCTCCCTCTCCTCTCCATGTCCAAAGTAGTATGGGATCTAAGTTGGTGCAACCTAGATGAGAGAAAGGTGACAGAAAGCTAGAAGGCTGTGCAGCTGTAAAGGACAACTGCTGATCTTCGAAAGCTATTTTGAAGATTCTCCAAATCATATTTAGATCTAATTTTTGGAGACGTGATAGAGAAAAAGAGAATCTCTAAATCTAGCCTGAGTGGATATCGATAAAGGCCAGGCACTTGCGTGGCCAGATCCAGAACCTTCCACTGCTTATAGGATCATCAACGGGTAATAGGATTACCCTACATCAAGGTAAATTAAATTTGATTTAATTTATCTCTATTTTATTTTAATTATTAAAATAATAATAACTAGATCTAAAATATCTCAGATCTAATTTGGATCAAAAAACAAATTTTTGAAATATATCTCTTGATCCGATCATTTCTGAACGAATTCGATCTGAGAAATCAGGATTTTTCTTCAAATTCATCTCTTTGATCAATAATGCTCAAGACGACTTTGAGTATGCTGTCAGCATCATACAAGTCATCGCTATTATGTCTAAAAATTTTGTAAATCTCATGACACCTCACGAGGTTTACCCAGGCCTAGATTTTGCTAAATTGAAATACAGCGAGTCATTCTTTTTCTAAAGTTAATATGGAGTAGTCAATTCTATCTTGACTCACATACCGACTTTACAAATACTTGACTATATCAAAAAACCTTTGGAACCTATATTAGAAATATTGACAGTCTAGAACCAAAGTATAGTGAGTTGCTTGTAAGTCACCATGGTGATTTCAGGTCGGAGGGATACTTATATCCGTTGGCCTTAGCTAGCTACTCTTGATAGTAGAGTACTACATTGATTACTTTCAGTATAGATGTACTCCTACATCTCACCTAAATATCATACCAGTGTCTCCACACCACTTAGTTACGAGGATAACCAACACATATGGCATACAGCGATCTACATTCGATAAGTTATAATCCTTGTTAATAACTTATCATTTGATCATGAACAATTTAAGAACTATTCGATAAATTCTTTTTTATTGATTGATTATGATTCTAAGAACTTCTTTATAATTTAAGAGTTTATTTAAGAAAGATAGAACTTTTATGATGAACCAGCTAAATAACTATTATTATTAAATAATTCATATACTAATTTCAATCATCTACCACTTAAATGATTAAATTTAGAACATATTTCTCAATATTAATTATATTTAAATAATAAATTAAAAGTGATTAGAATTAATTAAAAGTTGATTAATTAAAATTCTACTTAAATTAGTTAAGAAAGCAAATTAAATAGCAAATTAATTGAAAGAGGAGTTTCAAGTATGGAGATGGATTCTCAGAATCTCAATTGATCACTTATTTGATAGCTAGTATTTTTCTTAATATACGATAATTGATATCTAATCAATAAAGATATAACATATCTTAGAGAGCACGACCTGTATCCTTGGATCACAGTCTGTTCATTAAAGTTATAGGCTAGTCTAAATTAATTTAGATATAAGAGAAAGAATTAACCTAAATATAATTTATCCCAAGAGCATGAATCATACCTATAGATCATGGCTCATTCCAAGGGTAATAAACTATTCTAGATTAATTACAAAAAAATAAAGACATAAAAATATTAAAATTAAAAATAGTCTTTATTGTAAATTTAAAAAAATATAAAAAATAAAAAATAGAAAATACCATCAAAATAAGATCATAATGATCTCCTAAGAAAAAGTTGATCAACTAGACATTAGAAAGCTTCTTGCTGATATTTTCATCCTTGAACCTTGCTGAAGAACCCAAGAAGCATCTAATTGTAGAAATCCGGAGCAGGAGAGGAACTATAGTAAAGATGCAGGCTTTGGTGGTGGTTTAAAGAAAGAAGAAGAAAGAAGGAAGAAAGAAGAGCTTGAGAGAGAGAATCAGGGGGAGAGAGAGAGAGAGAGAGAGTTTTTGGTGAAAAGAGGGCTTTGGAGAGCTTAGGAGAGCTTAACAGGGGCTAATCCCCCAAGGGGAGGCTTATGAGAGCTTATGGGAGCTTTTAGGAGGTTTTTATAGAGAGAAAAGAAGAGAAATTGGATTAAAATTGGAGAAAATTAGTGAAAATCAAGTCTGGATTGGATTTTGCTTCCTGTGATGATTTACTGCCATTGGATTGGGTTCAAATGATCCAGATTTGATCAAAATCGGCCACTTGTAGCTTAAACAGGATCCAAATTAATTCTCAACCATTCGATCGAGCCTAGGATTGAATTTGGACTGTTAGATGGCACTGGATCTTCCTTAATCAAGTCAAAGATAAATTCTGGCCATTAGATCTTAATCGGCATGGTTCCTGGCTGTCGGATCGTGCAAAATCAACTGAACACTATTTGAATCAAATCGAAATTTATCATGGGCCGTCGGATCTCCACCAAATTGAATGCCTGCCATTTGATCATGTAATACTGTAGCTATAAATTATGTGGACCGACTGCACCAAAGAGGCCAACCAATCCCTGCACGCGCTTGCCTGAGGAAATGACGAATATGCCCTGTGAGCCATGATGGATTTTCGGTGAACCCCTTAAGGGTCCACATCTGCCATGCAGCATGTTTTGATTCTTCATGTCTACTGAGCTAGCTAGTCCACACTTGGTTCTATGGACCGGCCAGCCAGTCTACTGTGCACTGGTGGGCCTAATGGACTAATTTTTGGGCCTTTTTTAGTTTTTTAGTTTTTCTTTATTTTTCCTTCAAATCTTCATTATGGGTCCAATTTAGGTTCGATTTGGTCCAAATTTATTTTGTTACGATCCATAAATCAAGCTCTTTTCATCCATGAACTTTTTTCTATAATAGATAAAATAAAAGTATCAATTCTTAAAGAGTAAAGATAAATTAATAAATAAATTAATACTTTTATTTATATATTTAATATGTTTATCACACCCCCCAACTTGAACTTTGCTCATCCTCGATTAAAGCAAATAAATTAGAAATATGTACCAACTTAATCTTATATTAAAAGTTAAGTTTAGACATTCCTAAACGTAGTTGATACCCGGCCAGACCATTAAAGAGGTACGTCGTCGGATTACTAATTCGACCCATTTAATGGTTGAGTGTTAGCCATTGAAATTTTTAGAGATCTTCTTTTACCAACTTTCCACTTTACTTTCTAAATCCTCTAACTTGATGTGAGCTGGGTTTATTATTTTTCTTGCAATTTAGTCCCCTTATTATCCACTTTTCTTTTCTTTTCTTTTTTTTTTTTTTAGATTCTTGCATCCCCACCTTTTAACATAAACCATAATGCTTACTTAGGCGAAGGGGCCTGGTTACTCCCTGAGACAATGCTAAACCTCTTTTTCACACCGCCCACCTTTTTATGTGAACCACAACACTTAGGTGAAGAGGCTCGGTTACTCAATGGTAAACCAGTGTATTTTTTTTTTTGGCAAATTTTAAGGAAGACTTTTGCATATTTTGATCTTTCCACCCAACTCTCATGAAGTAAATTTTTTATTGTGATCAGTAAGAAGAGAATTCTAGAATCACTCTTAAAATTTGGTCTGCTCTAAGCCCTACTATTTATTACGCTTCCTTAATAATTTATTTCTCAGTATCTCTATAATTTTCTAGACTGTTAATCATTCTTTGATTAGGATGTCTAATTAACTTTTAATCAAAATAAAGTTTGGATATATAAAATTAATTTTTTTTCAAATCATACTTGAGGACTCACAAATTTTAAAGTTTAGTTATTCTCCTCCCAAACTTAATTTCCATTGTCCTCAATGAAAGAAGAGAAAAACAAAAATATTTATTAAGAAGGGATACCACCTGATTTGCTTTTTGTAGGTCTTTCATTCTCCATCAGGTTCATACAGGATGTTGTTGATGTGCTCCCCCTAACTTAGGCTAACCATCTTTATTGGTTTCCTACAAAAAGATAAAAACTAGAAATTTAAAAGAAAGAAAAGAAAATGATGGATTGCCTCCCAACAAGGGTTAAGTTTAAGGTCTTCAACTAGACCAAGCCATTCTTCTTATCCAATATCAAAAATTAGATTGATAAATTTCAATGGTTTTGGATTGTCAATCACAAGTAGATGGCTGCGATCACATTATTTATAAATTTTAGTATTTTCTCGCCAATCTTCAGAAAGTAATTCATGACCCCATTCTTAGTAAGTTTTATTTTTCTAATTTTAAGAAGATGGTTTATGACCCTATTCTCAGACCCATGTTTATTAAGAATTTTTTTAATTTATTTTTCTAATATGCTCATAAATTAAATTTTTGGATTAAGAACTGAGTCTGATATAATAAATACTAGAAGGATGTCAATTGGTTATAAACATGCGTATTCAGGTGTGACCAAGGGTGAATTCAATTCTAGAGGAGATGGTGATTCTAGAAGGGAAGCTATTGGAGCAGGTATTGATTCATATGTCTCAGCCCATGGGAGAGTGGTCCTAAAATTGGGTAGTTCTAATAATGTATTCTCATTCTCAGTATACCCTCCTATATTAAAATCGTCCATCCGAAAAGGATCCAAACATGTATGCATTGGGTCCTGAAAAATAATTCTGGGAGTAGCTTCTTTTATAACATCTTTAGGTACATCCACCTCAAAATAATTTTCATTTTGTATATTGGGCTTTTTTAAAAGGATTTCACGAACAATGGAGCTCTCAGTTATATATTGCTCATTTGGGTTACTTATGGGCTGACTAAATAATTCTTCCCCCTCCCAGCTATTGAATGCAATAGTTAGCTGACTAACTTGGGTTTCCAACTTGGCTGTTGATTGAATATTGGAGTGAAGAATTTGGTTGTCCATCTTAAGCCCTTCTAATATGTGAAAAACTTCTTCTTTAAATGCTGAACTATAATTATTTGAAGAAGGTTCTTGAATATTTTGATATTGGTATGCCGTATATGTTTCCTCCAGATAATTAGGTTTATAGTCAATTATTGATTGTGATGTCTCATAAAAATTTGAATAATTTTTCCAACCTAGATTGTAGTTGTTGGAGCAAGGGTTGTAATAATAGGTTTGAGTTGGGGTTGGATAAGTCTGCTCATGTGCAAATTTTCAAGGTCGATATGCAGGTGGACATTCACTAACCAAGTGGTTAGGACATGAACATATATTACACACATGCAAAGATGAGACAGGAGAGTATCTCATATTTAATAGACGGTCAAGTTTCTGAGATAGCTCACCTACCTTATTGCGGATATCTATGGAGTTTTCAATCTCATAAATTCCACCACTATTAGGTTCGTACATGGGTGTATAGGGGTCGTAGGCATAAGAAGGGGCAAAGTATTCCCTGGATTGGCAAAAAGGTGCAGCCATAATTCTAGATTTGTTAGCTCTAAGGGTTTGTTCAATTTTAGAATTTAGGTTTAAATTTTAGGTTATAATGAACAATGCTCAAGTAAATACCCTATAATTATACCTTAGAGCAAACTCAGCTTTAAGTTTTTATAGATTTTTCTAGAATTTTTTTTTTTTTAGATTTTTTTAATAAGATAAAAAGAGATGAAAGAAATTCTAAAGATGAGAGCCTATAGGGTCCTAAAACTAAGAAATATATGCAAAGAGGTTAATTAGGTTTGATGTTTGTGGGTTAGCAATCAAGTTATACAATCAATCCTAGCTAAGGGTTATCCTAGATCTATACAGCTCCTAACTGCCATGGTCTTCTTCAAGCCCTCGAAGTAAAGAATCAGCCAATCAACTGGCCAGGTAAGTATAAAGTTGGTAGGAGTCCCCCATTGCTTGCCTTAGATACCAATTACACTTAGCTAGGTAAGCTAACAGAATCAATTATAAACTACCTTCCTTCGAGCCCAGTCATCCTTGAACCACTTGCCTTAGACACCAATTGAATTAACTAACCCTAACCCGGTCCAACTCTTAGGGTTCCTTATCCTAATGAGCTCGGATATCCTTAGGGGCCAATGTCTAATTCATTTTAGGAATGAGAGTTTGGGTTAATGCAATATGAAGTTTGGTGATTTTTGGGCTATGGAAGGGTGATCAAATCTCCATCATATTTTGTTTAATTGGGTTTGGTGCCCCTAAAGTATCTTATGATGATGAGATGCAAAATGTCAAGATGTCTAAGTAAAGTGAAACAATCAAATTTAAATTAGTTAGGTTTACTTGTTAAGTTTTGTGATTAAGTCTCTAAATCCTAAATAACTTATGTGGTGTTAATAATTTTTTTTTGAATTTTTAATTTTATTTTGGAATTTTTACTTTTTAAATTTTTAATTTTTTAATTATTTAAAGTAATTAAATCACGATCCTCAGTAATGGTGCCAAAATTTGATCACTGTCGTGGACGGTCAAAAATAAAATCTAACTCAAACTATATATAGAGGATGAATCAGGGTCGAATCCATAGAGATCGTATTAATTATGTTTAAATAATAAATTAAAAGTGATTAGAATTAATTAAAAGTTGACTAATTAAAATGCTACATAAATTAATTAAGAAAGCAAATCAAATAGCAAATTAATTGAAAGAAGAGATTAAAGTATGGAGATGGATTCTCAGGATCTCAATTGATCACTTATTTGATAGCTGGTATTCTTATTTATATGTGGCAATTGATATCTAATCAATAAAGATATAACATATCTTAGGGAGCACAACCTATATCCTTAGATCACAGCCCATCCCTCAAAGTTATAGGCTAGTCTAAATTGATTTAAATATTAAAAAAAATAATTAACCAAAACATAATTTATCCCAAGAGCATGAACCATATCCATAGATCACGATTTGTCCCAAGGATAATAAACTATTCTAGATTAATTACAAGAAAATAAAGACATAAAATATTAAACTAAAAATAGTCTTTATTGCAAATTAAAAAAAATACAAAAGATGAAAAATAGAAAACACTATCAAAATAAGATCATAATGATCTCTTGAGAAAAGTTGATCAGTCAGACATCGGAAAGCTTAAAGCTGATATCTTCATCCTTGAACCTTACTGAAGAACTCGGGAAGTAGCTGGTTGCAGAAATCCGGAGCAAGAGAGGAACTTTAGTAAAGATGTAGGCTTTGGTAGTGGTTTGATGAAAGAAGAAGAAAGAAGGAAGAAAGAAGAGCTTGAGAGAGAGAATCAAGGAGAGAGAGAGAGTTTTTGGTGAAAATAGGGCTTTGGAGAGCTTAGGAGGGGCTAATCCCCCAAGGGGAGTTTTATGAGGGCTTATGGGAGCTTGAGGAAGGTTTTTATAAAAAAAAAGGAGAGAAATTGGATTAAAATCAGATAAAATAATGAAAATCGAGTCTGGATCAGATTCCGCTCTCTATGATGATTTTCTACCGTTGGATCTGATTCAAATGGTTTAGATTTGATCAAAATCAGCCACTTGTAGCTTAAACGGACCCAAATTAATTCTCAACCATCTGATTGAGCCTAGAATTGAATTTGGATCATTAGATGGTGCTGGATCTTCCTTAACCAAGTCGAAGATGAATTCTGGCTGTTGGATCTTGACTGGTGCGATTCCTGGCCATTGGATTGTGCAAAATTAGCTGAAAACTATTCGAATCAAATTGGGATTTGTCATGGGCTATCGAATCTCCTCCAGATCGAATGCCCATCGCTCGATCGTGCAATACTATAGCTATAGACCGCATGGACTGGCTGCACCAAAGACATCGACCAATCCCTGTGAGCGCTTGCTTGGGGAAATGATGAGTGTGCCCTACGAGCGATGGATTTTCAGTGAACCCCTTAAGGGTCTATGTCTGCCATGCACCGCAATTCGATTTGCTGTGCCTGCTGAGCTGGCCGATCCACACTTGGTTCTATGGATCGATCGGCCGATCAACTATGCATCGATGGGCCAAATGGGCCAATTTTTGGGCATTTTTTAATTTTTTTCATTATTTTTCCTTCAAATATTCATTATGGGTCCAATTTAGGTCTGATTCACTCCAAATTTATTTTGTTGTGACCCATAAATTGAGCTATTTTCATCCATGATCTTCTTTTCTATAAAAGATAAAACAAAGTATCAATTCTTAAAGAATAAAGATAAATTAATAGATAAATTAATATTTTTATGTATATATTTAATGTGTTTATCAATCACATCAACAAGAACAGAATAAATAGGTTGGCTCAAGAAGAAATTCTTGAGGTCGGTGATTATGAATCACTACTGACCTGTGAGTCCCGTCTTCTTGGAAAGATGACCAAGTCATCTTTTATTGAAAAGGATAAATATGCCAGTGAACTCCTGGATCTAGTACATATTGATGTCTATGGACCCATAAGTAAAAATATTAGAGGTGGATATTTCTACTTCTTAACTTTCACAGACGACCTATTGAGGTATGGTAATAAACACATAAAATATAGTTATAAAAGTATTAATTTATTATATTAATTTATCTTTATTTCTTATGAATTGATATTTATATCTTATTTTTTATAGAAAAAGGAGCATGGATAAAAAGAGCTCAATTTATAGATCACAATGAAATAAATTTGAAGCGAATCGGACTTAAATTGGACCCAAAATAAAGATTTGAAGGAAAAATAAAGAAAAAATGAAAAAATTTAAAAAAGGCCTAAAATTGGCCCAATAGGCCTGCGACTGCACGATAGACCGGCTAGCCAGTCCATTAAACCAAGCACGGACTAACCAGCTCAGCAGGCATGGTGAATCAAAGCGTGCCACGTGGCAGACCAAGACCCTTAAAGGGTTTTCCAAAAATCCCAAGCGATGCATGGGGGCAAAATGGTACTTTCATAGGCCAAGGACCACGTTGATTGGTTGCAGTCTATGGTACACATGGTCTACAGGATCCATGAGCATAGGAAAGGCATGATCGGACAGTGAGTATTTGTTCTAACAAAGATCCAATGGCTAGAATCAATTCCTACCCTGATTCAAAGACATCTAGTTGATAATGCATGATCTGACAGCCAGAATCAATGCCAGTCGAGATCCAATGGCCAGAATTCATCTTGGACTTGAATAAGGAAGATCCAGCACCATCCAATGGTCCAAATTCAATCCTAGGCTCAATTGGATGGTTGAGAATTAATCTAAGCCCTGTTTAATCTACAATCAGCCGATTTTCATCAAATCTGGACCATTTGAACCCGATCCAATGGCAAAAAATTATTCCAGAGGGCAGAATCTGATCCAAACTCTATTTTCATGGTTTTTCACTGAGTTTAACCCAATTTCTCTCTAAAAATCCCTTCCTAAGCTAAATTAAAGCTCCATAAGCCTTCCCTTGGGGGATTAGCCCCTCCTAAGCTCTCCAAAGCCCTCTTTTCACCAAAAACTCTCTCTCTCACTCTCCTTGATTCTCTCTCTCAAGCTCTTCTTCTTCCTTCTTTCTTCTTTCTTTCTTCAATAGACCACCAAAAAGCCTCTTAATTCTCCACCAAAGCTCCTCTCCTGCTTCGAATTCCTGCAACCAACTGCTGCCCAGGTTCTTCAGCAAGGTTCAAGGATGAAGATTGCAGCGAGAAGCTTCCCATTGTCTGACTGATCATCTTTTTCTTAGGAGATCATTATGATCATATTTTGATGATATTTTCTATTTTTTATCTTTTGTATTTTTTTAATTTATAATAAAAAATATTTTTAGTTATAATATTATTATGTCTTTATTTTCTTATAATTAATCTAGAATAGTTTATTACCCTTGGGACGAGCCGTGATCTACAGGTATGATTCATGCTCTTAGGATAAATTATATTTAGATTAATTCTTCTTTTTATATCTAAGTTAATTTAGACTAGCCTATAACTTTAAGAGATGGGCAGTGATCCAAGGGTACAGACCGTGCTTTCTAAGATAGGTTATATCTTTATTGATTAGATATCAATTAAAGCATATTAAAAAGAATACCAGCTGTCAAACAAGTGATCAATTGAAATTCTGAGAATCCATCTCCATGCTTGCAACTCCACTCTAATTAATTTGCTTTCTTAATTAATTTAAGTGACCTTTTAATTAATCAACTTTTAATTAACTCTAATCACTTTTAATTTATAATTTAAACATAATTAACATGATCTCTGTGGATTCGACCTTGATTAATCCTATCTATATAGTTTGAGTTAGGTTTTATTTTTAACCGCCCACGATAATGATCAAATTTTAGCACCATTACCGAAGATCATGATTTAGTTACTTTAAATAAATAAAATAAAAATTTAAAAAAATTTAAAAAAATTTAAAAAAATTTAAAAAATAAAAATTTAAAAAAAATAAAAAAAATTTAAAATTCAAAAAAAAAAATTCACCGACACCACATAAGCTGTTTAGTGTTTAGAGACCTAATCACAAAACCTAACTAATTTTAATTTGATTGTTTCATATCTTGACTTTTTGCATCTAATCTTCATAAGACACTTTAAGGGCGCTAAACCTAATTAAACAAGATAAGATGGGGATTTGATCACCCTTCCCTGGACCAAAAATCATAAATCTTCATATTGCATTATCCCAAACCCTTATTATGAAAATCAATTAGACGTTGGCCCCTAAGGACATTCAAGCTCATTAGGACAAGTAACCCTAAAAGTTGGACTGGGTTAGGGTTAGTCAATTCAATTGGTATCTAAGGCAAGTGGTTCAGGGATCACGTCCTGAAGGAAGGTGGCTACTTAATTGGTTCTGTTAGCTTACTTGGCCAAGCACAATTGATGTCTAAGGCAAGCAATGAGGGAACTCCCACCGATCTTACACTTACCTAGCCAGTTCATTGGCTGATTCTTTACTTAGAGGGCTTGAAGGAGACCTTGACAGTTAGGAGCTATCTAGATCTAAGGTAACCCTTAGCTAGGATTGATTGCATAACTTGATTGCTAACCCACAAACATCAAACCTAATTAAACTCTTTGCATCTAATTCTTAGTTTTAGGACCCTATAGGCTGTCATCTTTGGAATCTCTTTCGTCTCTTTTTATTTTATTAAAAAAATAATAAAAAAAATCTAAAAAATATATAAAAATTTTTAAATTGGTGTTTGCTCTGAGCTATAATTATAGGATATTTACTTGGGCATTGTTCATAACTTAAAATACAATCCCTAGATCCTGAGATTGAACGAACCCTTAGAGCTGACAAACCTAGAATTATGGCTGCACCCTTTCGCCAATCAAGAGAATACTTTACCCCTTCTTTTTATACCTATGACTCCTATACACCCATGTATGAACCTAATAGTGGTGGAATTTTTGAGGTTGGAAACTCAATAAATATCTTCAATAAGGTAGGTGAGCTATCCTAAAAACTTGACCATCTACTAAATATGAGACACTCTCCTATCTCACCTTTGCATGTGTGTGATATATGTTCAAGTCCCAATCATCTAGTTAGTGAATGTCCAGCTACATATTGACCTTGGGAATTTGCACATGAGCAGACTTACCCAACCCCAACTCAAACCAATTATTACAACCCTTACTCCAACACCTACAATCTAGGTTGGGAAAACTACTCAAAATTTTACGAGATATCACAACCAGCAATTGATTATGAACCTAATTATCCAGAGAAAACTTATATGGCATACCAATATCAAAATGTTTAGCAACTCTCTTCAAGTGCCTATAGTTCAACATTTAAAGAGAATATTTTACATATGTTAGATACTAAAACTCAGTCTATAGCCAAGTTAGAAATCCAAGTTAGTCAGCTAACTATGGCATTCAATATTTGCGAGGAGGAAGAATTATCTAGTCAGCCCATAAAGCAATATATAGCTGAGAGCTCTAGTGTTCATGAAACCCTTATAGAACAACCCAGTATACAAACTAAAAACTATTTTGAGGTAGATGTACCTAAAGATGTAATTAAGAAAGCTACCCCTCGAATTATTTCTCAAGACCCAGTGCATAAATGTTTGGATCCTTTTGGAGTGGATAAATTTAACATAGATGGATATACTGAAAATGAAAATATATTATTAGAGCCACCCAGTTTTATCACCACTACCCCAAGATTAAGAAATATGAAATAATACTAGATCCAATAGCTTCCTCTCTAGAATCACCACCTCCTCCAGAATTGAATCTTTCTTTGGTCACACCTGAGTACGCATATTTAGAACCGAGTGATATCCTTTCAGTACCTATTGCACCAGACTCAATCCTTAAACTAAAGCCCTATAAGCCTCCCCTTTGGGGATTAGCACCTCCTAAGCTCTCCAAAGCCCTCTTTTCACCAAAAACTCTCTCTCTCTCTCTCTCTCTCTCTCTCTCTCTCTCTCCCTGATTCTCTCTCTCAAGCTCTTTTTTCTTCCTTCTTTCTTCTTTCTTTCTTCAACAGACCACCAAAAAGTTTCTTAATTCTCCACCAAAGCTCCTCTCCTGCTCTGGATTCCTGCAACCAACTGCTGCCCAGGTTCTTCAGTAAGGTTCAAGGATGAAGATTTCGGCAAGAAGCTTTCCAATGTCTAGCTGATCATCTTTTTCTCAGAAGATCATTATGATCATATTTTGACGGTATTTTCTATTTTCTATCTTTTATATTTTTTTAATTTATAATAAAGACTATTTTTAGTTATAATATTTTTTGTCTTTATTTTCTTGTAATTAAGTTGGAATAGTTTATTACACTTGGGACGAGCCATGATCTATGGGTACGGTTCATTCTCTTAGGATAAATTATATTTAGATTAATTTTTTTTTTATATCTAAGTCAATTTAGACTAGTCGATAACTTTAAAGAATGGACAGTGATCCAAGGGTACAGATCATGCTATCTAAGATAGGTTATATCTGTATTGATTAAATATCAATTAAAGCATATTAAAAAGAATACTTGCTATCAAACAAGTGATCAATTAAAATCCTAAGAATCCATCTCCATACTTGCAATTCCACTATAATTAATTTGCTATTTAATCTACTTTCTTAATTAATTGAAGTAGCCTTTTAATTAATCAACTTTTAATTAACTCTAATTACTTTTAATTTATAATTTAAACATAGTTAACATGATCTCTGTGGATTCAATCTTGATTCATCCTATCTATATAGTTTGAGTTAGGTTTTATTTTTGACCGCCCACGACAGCGATCATATGGGTATGTCTATTTAATGAAGCATAAGTTAGAGTCGTTTGAAATATTCAAACTATTCCATAATAAAGTAGAAAAGCAAACTAGGAAGAGTATTAAAACTCTTCGATCTGATCGAGGGGGTGAGTATCTTTTCAATGAATTTTTGGCATATTTTGGAAAGAATGGGATTCTCTTCCAATGGACTTCTTTTGGAACACCACAACATAACGGTGTGTCTGAAAGAAGGAATTGGACCTTGTTGGACATGGCTCGATCTATGATGGGATTTACCGATTTGTTGGTTCTTCTCTAGGGATTTATGCTCTAGTAAGCTTGTTATATTTTGAATAGGGTTCCACGTAAGTCTATTTCTAAAAAGCCATATGAGATGTGGACAGGATGTAAGCTAGTACTCTCGTACCTTAGGATTTGGGGGTATCCAACTTTTGTCAAACATTTAGTAACGGACAAGCTTAGACCTAGGTCTGATAAGTGTAGCTTTGTATGGTACACAAAAGAGATCAAAGGGTATTACTTCTACCTAGCTGATGAACAAAAGATGTTTGTCAGCCTTATAGCAATCTTTTTAGAAAAGAAATTTCTTGGTGAAGGAACTAATACCTCTAAGGTTGAGCTTGAGAAAGTTCGATAGGTGGAAGAACTAACACAAGTAGCTGAACCAAATTTGATTTGATCAAATTCAGAGTCTATTGAACCTGCATCCTTAAGACGATCTGGTAGAGTACCACGTCAACTAGATAGATACTATGATTTCTTGATCTAGGATGGAGATTCTATCGAACTCGATGAGAACGATGATGATCCGATCACCTACATGGCTACAATGCAGAGATCCGACTCTAAGAAATGGCTTGACGCCATGCAATCCAAAATAGAATCCATGAAGGTCAAGGATGTATGGACATTGGTTGATCCACTCAAACGAGTAAAATCTATAGGATGTAAGTGGATCTTCAAAAGAAAAAGAGGCACAGATGAAAAGGTGGAGATCTATAAAGGTCGTCTGATTGCTAAGGGATATCATCAATCTTATGGTATTGACTATGATGAGATATTTTTTTTTGTGGCAATGCTCAAGTCCACTCAAATCATGCTTGTGATAGCTGTGCATCTGGACTATGAAATCTAGCAAATGAATGTGAAAATAGCTTTCCTAAATGGAGAGCTAGATGAAGAGGTGTATGTAATACAACCTGAAGGTTTCACATCCACAGATGAGTCTAAAGTGTTTAAGCTTTAAAAGTTCATTTATATACTGAAGTAGGCTTCTCAAAGTTGGAACATACATTTTGATAGGACAATCAAGACGTATGGCTTCATTAAGAATAAAGAAAAGCCCTGCATATATAAGTTGGCTAATGGTCCAATAGTTGTATTCTTAGTTTTGTATGTGGATGACATTCTCTTAATCGAGAATGATATCCCTGCATTATAAGAAATAAAGATTTGGCTATGGTCATAATTCTTTATGAAGAATTTGGGAGAAGCTTCCTACATCCTAGGGATGAAGATCTATAGAGATAGATCTAAAAGATTGCTTGGGTTATCCCAGTCTACGTACATTGATACTATGCTGAAGAGGTTCAGCATGAAGAATTCTAAGAAAGGCTATCTACCGATAGGCCATGAAATTTCTCTCTCAAAGAGAGAATGTTTGACAACACCTCAAGAGAAAGAGTGTATGAGTAGAATTTCATATGCTTCGATAGTGGATTCTATCATGTATGCCATAACATGTATGAGATCAGATGTAGTATACTCACTAGGGATAGTGAGTAGATATCAATCTGATCCAGGAGAAAACCATTGGAAGATTGTTAAAATCATCTTGAAGTATTTAAGAAATACTAAGAACCAGTGCCTTGTTTATGGTGAGTCAGACTTGAAACTAATGAAATTTACAGACTCTAGTTTCCAGTCTGATCATGATGACAGAAAGAGTGTGTTGGGGTATGTGTTTATCCTTAATGTGGAGCTATCTGCTATAACAATTTCAAGCAGCACACCATGGCTGATTCAGTATGCAAGGTAGAGTATGTTGATGCATTAGATACTGCCAAAGAAGCAGTATGGCTGAAGAAGTTCATCATCGAGCTTATAGTGGCACCCTCCTTAGATGGTTCAGTTCTGCTCTTATGTGATAGCTCTGGAGCCATTGCTTAGGTGAAGGAACCAAAAGCACACTAGCGGATGAAGCATATTCTGCGTCGCTTCCATCTTGTCCAGGAGATCATAGATTGAGGTGATGTTGATCTTCAAAAGATCGATGGAAAGGAGAACCTAATTAACTCATTCACTAAAGCCATTATGGTGAAGGAGTTCGACGATTTTAAGTCAAAGATGGGTATACGATACTGCATCAATTGGCTTTACGTTAAGTGAAAGTTTGTTGGAAATAGTGACTCAAAGCCAATTATCAGCTTATTGATGATTGAGCTATTTTATATAATTATATATAAATTATTAATTAAATAAAAATTATTTTAACTTTTTTATTATAAATATTTCATCTTCTAATGAACTCTTATCTGTTGTGATGAAGTCCTTAGGACTATTTAGAATCGACAAAGGAGGATTTATCATTTAGTCCTTAAATAAGTTTATGATCAAATGATACAATATTACCAAGGACGATAATGTTTATCGAGTATAGCTCATTATGTACCATATAGGTTGGTTGTCCTCTTAACTAAGGAGTGTGGAGATACTGGCATGGCATGCAGATGAGATATAGGGGTACATCTACGCTGAACGTGATCAACTCCGGAGCTTTTCTACTATCAAAAATTACTCTGATAGAATATGAACATAAGTGTCCCTCTAATCTAAGATCACCATGGTGACTTCCAAGCAACTCACTATGCTTTGGTGCCAGACTATCTAAATTTTTAATTCAATGATGAAAGATTTTTAGGTATAGTCAAATACTTAGGAAGTCGATGTGTGAGTCAAGATGGGATTGACCACTCCTGGACTCAGAAGCTATGTTCAATAGTATTTAAATTTAGCAAAGCCTTGGCCAGGATAGTCTTAGTGAAGGGTCATAGGACTAATTGCTTTAAGACACGAATTGGATGTATCTTCCAGGGTTGATAGTTAAACCCTGAGTCATCCTATGCATAGAGGTCAAAGGGATGAATTATGCGGTAACCATGTTCATGTAGATTTTGAATGTTGTGATTGCACTATTCGATCTATCCGGACGTCAGCTACCATTTCTAGATGGTCACTTCGATTAGTTCAGGAAAATGGTTTCTATGCTACCAGCTTAGGTTCGAACCTACGGGATCACACACACTAGAGGTTCCTACCTAATCTAATGGCTGATCAAGAGAAGATTGATTAGTAATTTGATCACTAATTAACTCAATTTGATTGAGTGATTATTTTTGGATCAAGACCAATTGAACTGGATTCATTTGGATTTGACTCGATTAGGTTATAAGATGATCTAATCATCAAGGAGGTTTAATCTCTAATTTGATAAGGGATTTGGCTTGATTAGTTCCTAATTTGATTACGATTTAACTAAGCCTAATTAAGCCTAAATAATTTGGGTTTAAATTAGTCTAATTGGGCCTAACCAATTTGGATTAGATTGGTTCAATTGGATGTCAAATAACAGACTAGTTTAACTAGTCTTCCCATGTGCCACATCACCCAAATTTGCACCATCTTTTCTCCACGAGAAAGAGGTTTCTCATGAGAATTTTTCATGCAAGGAAAGGGTGCACATTCTCCCTTCTTACGCACCTTAAAGATTGGCTTTATCTAGTTACCAATTGATTTCAAATGAAATTTGAATTTCAATGGGTAACCACTCGATCTAATCCACTCCCTCATGCCTCCCTTATTTGTCTACCTATATAAAATGATGATTTTGTGGGCATGTAGAGAAAGAACTCATGGAAGAGAGGAGAAAAGAACAAAGAGAAGAGAAAGTCTCTTCTTTGCGTGCATGAGAAAAACTAGAAAGGTAGTTCTAGGCGTAAGGGTTTTGGATGAGAGCATACCCTATAATCTATCTAGGGTTTGGGATTTGGATCTATAAGTTACGAGGGTCATGACTTCATAGATCCTAGTGGAAGACCTCCTCCTCGTCATCTTCTACGTTCATTAGGATTTGGAGTGTCCGAAGACTTGGTGAAGAAGATCAAAAAGTTTGATCTACATCAGCCGTTGAAGACTTCTATTCGAGCTAGCACTCAGAAGGAGTTGATCGGGATTTGGGCCTCATGTGGATTATCCATGGAGGCCAAACACATGTGTGGCTGCTTCATGGTGATCAGATCTATATCGAAGAGATCAGATTGTGGAGTTCATCTACCCATAAAAAGATAACATGTTCTGAACACGTAGAGCAGTAAAATAGTTTTACTATAGTTGCTGTTTTATTTTTTAGATACGCATACATATATGATACATTATATCCTAATTGTATAGAATTTTTAGATTAGATCTGTAGCTGTTATTATTAATTGGTTTAATAATAGTTTTCGCTGCATATATTTTTTGAAAAAGATTTTCGAAAGTAGAGCTAGAAACCCTACGTGTTTCCTGTTAGATATATGTGCCCTAGAAGCCAGAATTGGCTGACACTTGTAATACACTTCTAGGGGCAAAATTATAATTTTGACTAAAATCAATAAATGGGTTATTTTCTATCACATATGTGTATTTAGTGTCTGTGATACATCTTTTGAGTTAATGGTAATGATAATTCATATTTTCAAGAGTTGAAAATTTAAGACATGAATAATCATTATTAACTCATAAATTGCTCCTGACCATAGGATCATCACGAGGATGGTGATTGATCCGAAAGGTTGGTGTACAATCGCTTCTCTTTAGTAGATGAGTCTTGAGTCTACGATGTGGAGACACCAGAGCGAGAGTACAGGTACTCGTTAGAGAATGAGGGCACTGAGCGTGACCACCTCGAGTAGTCATTAGGGAGTCTACCTTCTCGTCAATGACTGACTCGATGCTGCAGTAGTGTGTCTGGTTCTTTGACCTGAGATGCATCGGCAGTTCACCTTGAGGGTGTTATAGTTTGACTACACCATTACTCGGTCTCCTAGCCATATGGAACCCTGAGGTGTATGTTGGCTATGACATGTTCATTGTAGGAACTGGATTGCATCAAGATGGAATCTATCTACCTCGGTGGTAGAGGAGTAGCCCTATGATGATCATGAGAATCAAGTCCAGAAATCCATGGCCATGGTAGAGTGAAATAATAGAAAGAGTTTCTATTTAGATTTTCACATTGGACTCGAATCGAATGATTACATCATATGACAGAGACTAGGGTTTGACGAGTTCACCTTAACCCTAATCTGATCGGGGCTCAAGATAGAAGAACTGAATCACACAGGTAGCTGCACCAAGAGGTTCACATTCAGCTCTGATGGGTTGCCACCATATACTGCTAGGTGTCACTGGTGGATTTTGGGAGCAATTAGAATGATTTAGATGATCGATCATTCTAGCTGTTCGAATCAGAAGAGTTCTGATCCATCGAAAGGAGTTTCGATGATGTCGATGATAGAGATCATGACATATCCCATTACCATACAGAACTGAACCTAACTGGGTCACACAAACAAGGGTTTGAATCTGGTGATCATCAATTGAACTGATCTAGTTCAATTGATCTGAATGAGATTCAATTAGGTTCAAGGAAATCGTGCTAGCACTCGATTGAACCTAACGTTCTTCTTTTGCTATCATAAATAAGTTGTCCTATCTGAGCCAAAGGAGTTTGTGCTCAATCAGAGGCCTTCATATGGTCTGACAGGAGGTTGTCCAAGTCAGAAAAGGTTGTCTTATTTTGTAAGACATTACCTGCCATTTTTGGTCACCTGCCATTTCTTGTTCTTTGACTTTGGTCAAAAGTCTACCTTTGACTGGTCAAACGTTGACCATTGACACTTTGACTTTTGACCACATGTCATGCACCTATTGGAGAGCTGGTGGGGGCCTGTCCCCTGCCAGAACCTGGCAAGGAGAAGGGCGCACGCCACCCTAGGCGTGTGCCCAAGTTGGAGGCGCCTAGGAGTCCTTGTTGGACAAGGACTCCATCTCCTTTTTGGATTCCAATTAGAGTTCTTCTAAGAACCAACTTTGACTGGTCTTAGGCGCCCTCTAAGGAGGAATCCAGGGGTCTCTATTCCCACCAATCAGATTTAGATCTGATTTCACAAAGGGTTGTGATTGGTTGGGAGGAAGAGGAGTTGGATCACGCTTAGTCTATAAATAAGACCCTGCGCCCAACTCAGATTCTTAGAAGAAGCAATTCAATTGAGAAACCCCACGCCCCAAGGCTGCCTCTCCCCTCCTTCTCCATGCCATAGTCTCTTCTCCCCTTCTCTCCACGTCCAAATCTCTCTCTCCTTCCAAAAGGAGTTTTGGACCTTGGTTGGTGCGATTCAGATCAAAGAAAGGCGATCAAAAGCAAGAAGGCTGCGCTGCTGCAAAGGACGACTGCTCATCTTCAAAAGAGTTTTGAAGATCCTCCAGATCAGATCCAGATCTAATTTTTGGAGGTGTGATAGAGAAGAAGAGGATCTCCAGATCCAACCTAAGTGGATACCGGTAGAGGCCAGGCGCTTGCATGGCTAGATCCAGAACCTTCCGCTGCAAACAGGATCATCAACAGGGTAATAGGATTACCCAGATCAGGTAAATTAAATTTGATTTAATTTATTTTTTTAATTTTATTTTATTAAAATAAAATAAGAATCAGATCTAAAACATATCAAGATCTAATTGGGATCAAGAGAAAAAATTTTTGAAATATATCTCTTGATCTGATCAGATCTGAACGAACCTGGACCGGGAAATCAGGATTTCCCTTCAACTGGTATCAGAGCCATGGTTCTAAAATTGTTTAGATCTGATTTTAAATTTATTTTAATTAGAAAAATAATTGATTTCAGATGTCACATGAGATGTGATCAGATCTGAAAATCAGAAAAAATTAAAATTAAATGATTTGGATCTAAGATTAGAAGATATGCATGACTAGTTCTAGAATAGAATAGTTCTATAGAATAGTCTTGCATGTTTTTGATTTAATCTGATTAAATCATATTTTAGATCTTTTTATTTACTATTTTTTGATATTATAAGTGTTATAATAACATCTAAAAAATAGCAAATAAAAATTATTTAATTTTTGAATATCATATGAGATATGATTGATGCATGTCTAGACTAGTTGTAGAATAGTTCTACATAATTATCTAGATTAGAATTTATTTTGATTAGATCAATTTAAATCTAATTTTTTAGATTATTATGAGATAATTTAGATCTAAAAATATGCATGATTTATGATACATGAGATGTATGCAAAATATGCCATGATTAGATCTACTTTATATATGAGATATATGATATAGATCTGATATTATTTTGTAGTATTGAATGTTCCTGATTAAGGCGTTCCTCTTGGCCGTCCGGTCATAAGAACGAAGAAGGGTTTAAAGGCCCTCTCTTTCCATTCGATGGGGTGTTCTTATGATGTGTAGGGGTGCTGCGTGTTCGTCCTTAATCAGAAACCCAAAACTTACTTTCTGCAAAACCCTAGATCCTGAAACCCTAGGATTTATTGTGCATATTTTGTTTATGAACCCTACTTAATTAAGAATTAAGTTTATGGAATATTAATTAGATCTAAAATTGAGAATTTCAGATCTAAGACATATTCATAATACTGGGTTCGGGCTTGGGTAGCTCAATTAGGTCTAAGCGGTTGATCAAACCGAATCAAGAGTTGGTTAGATGGGATCAACAATGCTTAAATTGACCAGCCTAATAGGATTAAGTCTGGGTCAAGATCGAGTCACGATCAAGCAAGACCTAATTAGGCTCAGAGGTTAGAGTCTGGATTGTAGGCTAACCCAATTGGTTCTGACTCAACAATTTGGTGTCTAAGGTAAGTTTGGCACATACGACCGACTGGTTTTTAATTGGAAGCTACTCGACCTGAATGCGTTCTTGTACGAGTTAATGGCATATTCCTTCCACCGGTCTCACTTACCTGGCCATATCTGTTGACACAGTTCTGATCTGAGGTGGTCAATAATCCGAGCTAACCCATGCCACTAGGTTAGTCATAATTGTTATGACTAAGACAAGTCTAGTTTAATGAGACCTGAATCAATTCTCCCTAAGAAAAGATTAAGTCTGAGGTCTTCCACCATTGTAGATGTGCGGGCCCTTCCCGGGGTTGATTGTTCTCGGCTGGATACAGTGGCTCAGTTGCACCGGGAAGATGCAACCATGTCTATTAGGCATTGGATGCTATGGGCTGAGGGATGAGTTGGGCTCAATATTTCGGATACGGTGAGAGACTCAATTAGGAACCCAGTCTATGCAAATGGTGGGTCTGACTTAACTAAGGAGTGGATCAATATTCCGGATACGGTGAGATTCATGAATTAGAGACCAAGTTTGGGTGCACCATGATTAGAGAATCATTGAACAAGAGTTGTTCACTCATTGGCTAACCCATCACCAATAACTGTTAGGTGAGGTGATGAGTCAGTTGGTGAGACCGCACCACCCACTAGAAATCATTAATCGTGGAGATTTTTGCATCTCTACAGAGGGAGTGTAGGGATCCAAGAAAATAGTGGGAGCTAATTTGTTTAAAAATAAAATCCCTAAATAAATTGGTCAAGTCAAAATTACAGTATCTAACTAGAATCTTTGACTCTCTACAGGAAAAATGTCTGCGTCCAACCCATTGGCACGTATCCTGGACACACATAGACTGACTGGACCCAATTATAAAGATTGGCTCAGGAACTACAAAATTGTTTTGGGTTCCGAGAAGTTAACCCATGTATTGGACCAGGACCCTCCCACCTTACCAGCCCGTCCATCTGTTGAACAGAGAGCATCTCTGAAAAAATGGATAGACGAAGATAATAAGGCCAGATATTACATGTTGGGCTCGATGTCTGATGAGCTCCAGCGCCAACATGAAGATATCGGGACTGCTCGCCAAATGTTGGCTCACCTGTAGGAGATGTTTGGTGAACAGAGTCGCGCAGCCAAATATCAAGTCACGAAATGACTTTTTAAGGCTAAGATGCGTGATGGGCAGTCAGTCCAAGATCACTGTCTGATGAATGATCAAGGACATGGAAGAGCTTGAGAAGCTCGGTGTGAAGTTAGGACTTGGATCTGCAGAATGATATTATTCTGCAATCCTTGACTGATGCATATGGGCAATTCATCATGAATTACCACATGCATAAACTTCAAAATTCCTTGGCCGAATTAATGAATATGCTGGTCACCGCTGAGCTTTCTATGAAAGGTTCTAAAGGCTCAGTTCTTGCTATGGAACGGACTTCTTCCAAAAGAAAGTCTTATGGAAAAGAAAAAGAAGTCTGTGAAAAAGCAGAAAGGTGGAAGGATCAAAGAAGAAGAAGGCAGAGCCGAAGATGAAAGGCCGATGGCAAAGGAAAAGTGTTTCCATTGCAACAGCGACGGCCATTGGAAGCGGAACTGCCCTACTTACCTGGCCACCCTGAAGAATAAGAAGGAAGGTCCTTCTGGAGGTATGCTCGTTATTGAGTCTAACCTTACGGTTTCTTCTGCATCCAGTTGGGTGCTTGACTCTGGTTCTAGTGCTCATCTGTGCACTTCCATGCAGGGTCTTGAGGATAGCAGGAGGCTGAGGGATGGAGACATGATCCTACGCGTCGGTAATGGAGCAAGAGTTGCTGCAGTAGCCGTGGGAACATACCCTCTTCGATTACCATCTGGTTTAGACTTAGTTTTGAAAGACTGTTATTATGTGCCTGCAGCTAGCAGGAATTTGATTTCTGTTTCATGCTTAGCACTAAGAAGGCTATGTGATTACCTTCTTTAAGGACCATTGTAACATTCTTTATGAAAGAAATAAAATTGCAAATGGTTTCCTTATTAATGGTCTTTATCAGCTACATATTGATGTACCTGTTCTAACTATCGAGCAAAACGTGAATGCCAAATGACCTAGGGATAGTCCAAACGATAGATATCTATGGCACCTGAGATTAGGTCATATAGCAGAAGATAGGATCAACAAATTGGAGAAAAATGGGCTATTGAGTCCATTGACTTCTGAGTCATATCCAACTTGTGAATCTTGTCTTCAAGGCAAAATGACTAAACTCCCTTTTGTTGGACATGGGGAGAAGGGCCACAGATCTCCTTGCCCTAGTACATACTGATGTGTGCGGCCCATTTGATGTGCCGGCTAGAGGCAATTTTGTCTACTTCATTATCTTTACCGATGATCTGTCTAGGTATGGGTATGTGTATCTTATGAGACACAAGTCTGAAGCTTTTGAAAAGTTCAAAGAATTCAGACATGAAGTAGAAAAACAAATAGGAAAACCCATTAAGGTTCTTCGATCAGATCGAGGAGGTGAATACCTTAGCAGGAAATTCCTAGACTATCTCAAGGAAAATGGCATAGTCTCTCAATGGACTCCACCAGGAACACCTCAACTCAATGGGGTTTCAGAATGGAGAAATCGGACTCTATTGGATATGGTTCGATCCATGATGAGCTTCACAGACCTCCCTGATTTTCTTTGGGGATACTCATTGTTAACTTCAATCTATTTACTGAATAGGGTTCCCTCTAAAACCGTTCCTACCACACCGTATGAGATATGGCACGGTAAGAAACCAAGTCTGAGTCATCTCAGAATTTGGGGTTGTCCGGCTCATGTCAAAAGACAACAAGCGGACAAGTTAGAGTTTAGGTCCTTTAGAGCTCGATTCATAGGATATCCTAAAGAGTCATTAGGATACTATTTCTACATTCCAGAAGACCACAATGTGATTGTGAGTCGACATGCCATCTTTCTTGAAAAATAGTTTATTCAAGATAGCGGCATTGGAAAGCAGATTAAGCTTGATGAGAAAGTCTCACAAGTAGAACGAGCTAAGGACCAAGTGGAACCAAATCAGGTTGAGCCAATAAGAACACTACCTCCTCCACCTCGTAGATCGGAAAGAGTTTCCCATCCCCTGAAAGATACTTAGGTATTATTTCAGAGGATGTAGAGAAAATGTTCCTCGTAGGTAATGGTGCTCATGGTGATGATCCCAAAACCTACAATGAGGCGATATCAGATATCGACTCCGAGAAATGGCTAGAGGCAATGCAGTCAGAAATTGACTCGATGCACTCAAACCAAGTCTGGACCTTGGTAGATCCACCAGAAGGTATAGTACCTATTGGATGTAAATGGATCTTCAAGAGAAAGATTGGTGCAGATGGGAATGTGGAGACATTCAAGGCTAGATTGGTGGCAAAAGGTTATAGTCAACGCGAAGGCATTGACTATCAGGATACCTTTTCCCAGTAGCTATGCTAAAATCCATCCGCACATTGCTTGCTGTTGCAGCCTATTTCGATTACGAAATATGGCAAATGGACGTGAAAACAACATTCTTGAAATGGATATCTTGAAGGAAGATATCTATATGGAACAGCCGCTAGGTTTCACATCCAGTGATACTGATCACAAGGTTTGCAAGCTGCAAAGGTCCATATATGGACTTAAGCAAGCATCTCGGAGCTGGAACACTCGTTTCAATGATGTGATCAAAATGTTTGGTTTCATCAAAAATGAAGAGGAACCATGTGTTTTCAAAAGGGTCAGTGGGAGCGCTGTTGTCTTCCTCGTATTGTACGTGGATGACATCCTCCTTATTGGGAATGATATTCCCATGCTGACTTCAGTCAAGGTGTGGTTGTCCAAGGAATTCTCCATGAAAGACCTAGGTGAAGCATCCTTTATTCTAGAAATTAAGGTCTATAGAGATAGACCGAATAGGATGCTAGGACTTTCACAAAAGATGTACATAGAGAAAGTACTAAAGAGGTTTAGTATGGAAAACTCTAAGAGGGGATTAATACCCTTCAGACATGGTATTCATCTTTCCAAGAAGATGTGCCCCAGTACACCTGAGGAAATAGAACGCATGAGCAAGATCCCTTATGCTTCTGCAATAGGGAGCCTCATGTATGCCATGCTATGTACACGACCTGATATAGCCCATGCTGTGAGTGTCACAAGCAGATATCAGTCAAATCCAGGTGAAGAACACTGGACTTCTGTGAAATGTATCCTTAAGTACTTGAGAAGAACTAAGGATATGATACTGGTCTTTGGTAACGGAGAACTCCTGATCCAGGGATACACAGACTCGGACTTCATGTCCGATATAGATGATCGAAAGTCGACATCTGGCAAACTGTTTGTGCTGGAAGAGTTCCTAGCAAATGGTGATACCACCCCATCCACGATTACCTCAAAAAGGGTTACGTCGAGGTCAAGAGAGTCAACTCCGCAGATAATGTGGCAGACCCACTTATAAAGCCGTTGGGCCAGCAGAAGATCGAAGCCCACCTTGAGAAGATGGGACTTAGACTTGTAGCCAATTGGCTTTAGGACAAGTGGGAGATTGTTAGATATATGTGCCCTAGAAGCCAGAATTGGCTGACACTTGTAATACACTTCTAGGGGCAAAATTATAATTTTGACTAAAATCAATAAATGGGTTATTTTCTATCACATATGTGTATTTAGTGTCTGTGATACATCCTTTGAGTTAATGGTAATGATAATTCATATTTTCAAGAGTTGAAAATTTAAGACATGAATAATCATTATTAACTCATAAATTGCTCCTGACCATAGGATCATCATGAGGATGGTGATTGATCCGGAAGGTTGGTGTACAATCGCTTCTCTTTAGTAGATGAGTCTTGAGTCTACGGTGTGGAGACACCAGAGCGAGAGTACAGGTACTCGTTAGAGAACGAGGGCACTGAGCGTGACCACCTCGAGTAGTCATTAGGGAGTCTACCTTCTCGTCAATGACTGACTCGATGCTGCAGTAGTGTGTCTGGTTCTTTGACCTGAGATGCATCGGCAGTTCACCTTGAGGGTGTTATAGTTTGACTACACCATTACTCGATCTCCTAGCCATATGGAACCCTGAGGTGTATGTTGGCTATGACATGTTCATTGTAGGAACTGGATTGCATCAAGATGGAATCTATCTACCTCGGTGGTAGAGGAGTAGCCCTATGATGATCATGAGAATCAAGTCCAGAAATCCATGGCCATGGCAGAGTGAAATAATAGAAAGAGTTTCTATTTAGATTTTCACATTGGACTCGAATCGAATGATTACATCATATGACAGAGACTAGGGTTTGACGAGTTCACCTTAACCCTAATCTGATCGGGGCTCAAGATAGAAGAACTTAATCACACAGGTAGCTGCACCAAGAGGTTCGCATTCAGCTCTGATGGGTTGCCACCATATACTGCTAGGTGTCACTGGTGGATTTTGGGAGCAATTAGAATGATTTAGATGATCGATCATTCTAGCTGTTCGAATCAGAAGAGTTCTGATCCATCGAAAGGAGTTTCGATGATGTCGATGATAGAGATCATGACATATCCCATTACCATACAGAACTGAACCTAACTGGGTCACACAAACAAGGGTTTGAATCTGGTGATCATCAATTGAACTGATCTAGTTCAATTGATCTGAATGAGATTCAATTAGGTTCAAGGAAATCGTGCTAGCACTCGATTGAACCTAACGTTCTTCTTTTGCTATCATAAATAAGTTGTCCTGTCTGAGCCAAAGGAGTTTGTGCTCAATCAGAGGCCTTCATATGGTCTGACTGGAGGTTGTCCAAGTCAGAAAAGGTTGTCTTATTTTGTAAGACATTACCTGCCATTTTTGGTCACCTGCCATTTCTTGTTCTTTGACTTTGGTCAAAAGTCTACCTTTGACTGGTCAAACGTTGACCATTGACACTTTGACTTTTGACCACATGTCTTGCACCTATTGGAGAGCTGGTGGGGGCCTGTCCCCCTGCCAGAACCTGGCAAGGAGAAGGGCGCACGCCACCCTAGGCGTGTGCCCAAGTTGGAGGCGCCTAGGAGTCCTTGTTGGACAAGGACTCCATCTCCTTTTTGGATTCCAATTAGAGTTCTTCTAAGAACCAACTTTGACTGGTCTTAGGCGCCCTCTAAGGAGGAATCCAGGGGACTCTATTCCCACCAATCAGATTTAGATCTGATTTCACAAAGGGTTGTGATTGGTTGGGAAGAAGAGGAGTTGGATCACAGCTTAGTCTATAAATAAGACCCTGCGCCCAACTCAGATTCTTAGAAGAAGCAATTCAATTGAGAAACCCCACACCCCAAGGCTGCCTCTCCCCTCCTTCTCCATGCCATAGTCTCTTCTCCCCTTGCTCTCCACGTCCAAAAGGAGTTTTGGACCTTGGTTGGTGCGATTCAGATCAAAGAAAGGCGATCAAAATAAGAAGGCTACGCTGCTGCAAAGGACGACTGCTCATCTTCAAAATAGTTTTGAAGATCCTTCAGATCAGATTCAGATCTGATTTTTGAAGGTGTGATAGAGAAGAAGAGGATCTCCAAATCCAACCTGAGTGGATACCGATAGAGGCCAGGCGCTTGCGTGGCTAAGATCCAGAACCTTCCGCTGCAAACAGGATCATCAACAGGGTAATAGGATTACCCAGATCAGGTAAATTAAATTTGATTTAATTTATCTTTTTAATTTTATTTTGTTAAAATAAAATAAGAATTGGATCTAAAACATATCAAAATCTGATTGGGATCAAGAGAAAAATTTTTGAAATATATCTCTTGATCTAGTCAGATCTGAAAGAACCTGGACCGGGAAATCAGGATTTCCCTTCATTCCCTTCATAGGCAGCTATCGTTTAGCGGATATGGAATCTCAGCACCTTTCAAATTCAACCAGCAGCCGACCTTGAAGGAAATCAAATTCTTCTACCCTTCTCTATAGGTAAAAGTTCTTGGTGCCCACACATCAAGGACCCCAATCGGACGAACCTAAGCCAACAAGATGACTTCAGCATCATTGCACATCCAAACTTTCAGCTAATCTTAAGGGTGACCGAACTTCTAAAAGTAGCTAAAACAAAACCAGCAAGAAGCCCTAAGTCTTAACATTCACCCATCTCAGCTTCAGTCAATCTCGAATATCTACTATCCCGATCGAACTCCCTTAAGAAAGTCAGGCTACGGTCCTTATCAAAGAGCCTACTGCTCCCTCACTAGCCTTCAGTCTGAACATCTACATTTGTAATTGGTCAACCTTAAAGGTGGCCTGACTCTTGAAAGCTATTTAAAACAATGCTAGCAGAACCCAAACTCAAAGATTGCAAAGCCATAACCCAATGTGTAAAGGCCGACCTTCAAGTTTGGCTAATCAGACCTCAAATTCTTCATCCCAATCTGAATAACCTGCTACTAGGCATAGATGGCTCTAGCCTCCTACCTGAACTCCATCAAATGAAACTCGGCCAACTGGCAAGTCATGATAAAGGACACCACTCTCCGTAATAAACTATACATGGCCTAAACTATCCACTAGCAAGCGATTATGGTTGTTACTATTAATTTGTTATGAGCTTCACCTATAAAAGGGACTCTCCAGATACGTCTTCTCCTCTAAGCTCATCTCTCGACTTGTATTCTTTTGAGTACTCCATTTCTATTGGCCAAAAAAATAACTTGACCATCGAAGGGCCCTGCCAGAGCCAACTCTCATCAAAACTTTAGCTTGTAGGTCTCGTCAACAACCTCTTCTTCCTCAACTCTAGCAAACTTCAGCGTCCAACCATTTTCTATACCAAACTCATCATAGATCGGACCATATCCAATAGAGTCCTATTCCTCCTCTCTGATACCCCATTAAGTTAAGATCTTTCAGAAGGAGTCCATTGTAAAACTATGCCATTTTTCTTAAGATAATTCCAAAATTCTCCACTAAGGTATTCACCTCCTCGATCTGATTGAAGAATCTTGAGGGATTTTTTGGTTTACTTCTCTACTTCATATCTGAATTTTTTGAATTTTTCAAAGGCTTCAAATTTGTATTTTATAAGGTACATATACCAATACCGTAAATCATCATCAGTAAATGTAATGAAGTAAAGATAACCATCCTTGGCCTGTACATCAAATGGACCATACACATCAGTGTGTACCAAGAAAAGTATCTCAGTGGTTCTCTTCCCATGTCCTATAAAGGATAGTTTGGCTATCTTTTCTTAAAGGTAGAATTCAAAGTTGGATATGACTCAAGAGTCAATGAGCTAAGGAGCCCATGCTTCTCTAATTTGTTTATTCTATTATCTCCAATATGACCAATGTAGGGTTTGGTGATTAGGGCAAAAGCATGGATTTCAAAGCAATTTAAATGAAATCATAAAATGAAGCCCTAACCCAAGGACCATCTTATTAGAATTTAAATTATATAACATACATTTATAATATAAATGTAGGATATAGGAACATACGTCAATCGCTAAACCCTGATTCGAGTCTGAATTCCGACAGTGGTCCGGCAAGGGTTCCACTAGGTACCTACATGTTCATCCTTCAACTCTAATCCACATGGAAACTTGATCAAGCCACTAACACCTTATAAAATTTGATTCCTTGATTAAATTCTTAATGCAAGAATTTAATATGATTTGGGCAGAACCTCCTCTTGGCCTTGCTTTCTTCCTCCTAGCCTTTTCTTTCCTTGCTTTCTTTTCTCTTTGTCTTCTTAATTTTTCTTCCTAAACCCTTGTCATAAAAGAAGACTTCTTGTTTTTAATAGCACCTTGTTTAGATAAGGGAAGGGAAGAAAGAAAATTGGACAAGAGAAAACTCTATAAGAAAGAAGGATGGAATGATTGCTTCGGAAGCCCAGAGTGCGCCCATATTTATAATGTACGTAGGGGCACCTCCACTAATTTCAAATGCCCATTCCCATGCTTATCTTATGCCCAATCATAGATCTCATGCCCTTCTAAAAATTCATGCCACGTGGAATTACGTAACATTATTTCCAAGAGACTCTTCACGTAGGACTCTTCGGAATAATTCTATGTAGTTTTATTTAAGAGTCGTGCAACATCACTTAAGTGGTGCCAGTATTAAAGGGCTTAGATCTGATGAAAAGCGCATCCAATTGTCTCAAAAAGGAGTGCTACATCTGATAAGGGCATGGAGAGGGGTTAAATGGGTCAATGCCCTATGTGCCTAGGACTCTTGGTCCAAAAGGCGCCTTCAACCAAGGGGCCGGCAAGGAGTCCTCTTCTATCCAAATTTCAGATAACTAACAAAAGCATTTTACCTGCAGAAGGACTCCTCTGCGCCTCCTTGTTATCTAAAGTTAACATCATATTTTTTACGTGAAAACAAAAATGCATCCCGAATATGACTTTGGATATGGAAACATGTTAAATCCAATATCTTTTAATCATACGATGATGATTTGATTAATAAAATATTAGAAATTTTTTTAAATTTTCATCATGCTTTGATCAAAGTCTTCCTAAATCATCATTCGATTGAAGTAGGATGCAATCTTCTTTTACTAGGAGTGATCAATTCCATATTGACCTATTCAGAACCTCCATATGCAATCCATCGTATCTAGAATACCCCATATATGATTAGGTCATAAATGAGGATGAACTAAAATATAGATTCATGTATACAAGATTTCATGATAGTCTTAGGTCAAAGAATTACTTGCACAACTCCCACTATGAGAACCATCTATTGACAAGTAGATAAGACTCCATTAGATGTTCTCAAGTCGGATTAATTCAATGAATTTATTCTCTAATAAGCACCCACACCCTTGTATTAGTGTCAAACATAAGTGATTGTGAGATCAATCATCCTCTCTATTGAGCATACATAGGATGAGCCAGTCTTTCTAGAAACATTGATCCCCAACTCATTATTCCATCGATCAAGAGTATTTTAGATTAGGGTTTTAATGTTTTAGGTCTCATAGGTATGATCTCATCATAATCCTAAAATCATAGCCCTAATTTATGAGATTCATCAAAATCTTAAATAAACAATAAGACATAGCATATGATGAAATAAATGCCTTTATTGATTTAAAAAATCATTACATGAGTCTAGAAGATAAAAGAATGACCCATCAAAATACATATTTCAATTGGCTTGAGGGCATATTCCTTTCAACCAAGCCTGAGGTGCCATGCATACTTTTGGTTAATCTTATCTCTAAATTTCTTAGATTATACAGCACTCATTACTTGCTTGGATATGTTCACAAATACATCCATATGTAAGTGATAGTGATTGTCAATCATAAAACCATATGCAACAATTTATTTCTAAAATAAATCGTATAGTAGTCTTTATTAAAACTGAAAACATAATCATCCTGCATTAATGATGAAATAGAAATCAAATTCTTACTAGTAGTAGGTACATAATAACAATCTCTAGGTATCAAACTAAATTCAAATGGTAATCATAGAGGATAGATGCCCAAGGCTGCAACAGTAACTCTTGCTCCATTGCCAACCTGAAGGATTACTTCCCCTGTTCTCAGTTTTCTACTTTCTTCTAAACCTAGCATTAAAGTATATAGATGATCACTTTAACTAGAGTCTATAACCCAACTAGAAGTAGAAGAAATCATAAGGTTTGTTTTAATGAGTAGATCTAACATACCTTCTGAAGGCATGTCTTCGTTGCTTTTCTTCAGGCTCTCTAGGTATATAGGATAGTTTCTTTTCCAATAGCCATCAATATTGCAATGAAAATACTTTTCCTTATCAACAGTAGCCTTCTTAGGAGCTTCCTTCTCTAGCTTACTCTCAAACTTTAGTTTCTTTATAGGCTTCTTCTTCATCCAAGTAGACTTTCTCTTGGAAGTAGAAACCTACTCAACAGCAAGAACCATACCTCTTGAACTCTTAAAGGTCCCTTCAGTAGTCACCAACATGTTCAACATTTTAGTCATGGTATAATCAATCTTATTCATATGGTAGTTTACTATAAATTACCTATATGAACTAGTAAGAGATTGCAGGATCAAATCAACTTGCAATTCCTTATGCATGGTCATGCCAAGCTTCTCAAGCTCCTCCAAGTCCTTAATTATTGTCAAACAATGATCACGAACAAATTGTCCTTTATATATCTTAGCGTTGAAGAGTCTCCTGGATACTTTATGGTACGTAGATCAGCTCTCCTCATCATACATCTCTTGTAGGTGGGTCAACATAACCTTGGCGGTCTTCATGTCCTCATGCTAGCATTGAAGTTCATTGGACATCAATACCAAAATATAGCATCTGACTTTATTGTTGTCATCCATCCATTTATCCAATGCTTCCTGTTGGTCAATGGTTGGATGATTTGGCAATACAGGGGGATCATGCTCGAGTACATAGCTAAGCTTTTCTAAACATAAAATAATTTTTAAGTTTCTTAGCTAGTCTTTATAGTTAGTTATGGTTAAAAAGTTGGTATTGAGGATTTGAGCTAGAGGGTTGGAGGCAGACATGATGAACTGCAGAGAGTAGAGATTCTAGTTAGATATTTGAACTTGAGATTAATATTAATTTTAGGATCTTTTTAAAATAAATATACCTCCCACTATTTTTTTAAATCTCTTACACTCCTCAAGTAGAGAGATGAAAATCTTTCGTGACTAGGTTTTCAAGTGGATACTACGGTCTCACCAATCTATGTGCACCTCATCAAACAATTATTGGTGACATGTAAACCAATAAATGAACAACTATTGTCTAATGCTTCTTAAGCATATTGTAGCAATATCCAATCTCTAAGTCATGAAGACCTCATTTGACAGTTATTAGCCCCATTCCATAGTTAAGTCTGATCCACTGTTCAAACGTAGATGTAAAGTCATCATTGAGTCCCTTATCTAATAGTTATTGGGTTCAACTCAATCTATACTCTACAGCATCTCATGCTAATAAAGTGATTGCATCTTTTTGATGCAACTGAATCACTGTAACCAGTCAAGAATGGTCAATACTAGTAGGACGCCCATATATCTATAATGATAGAAGATGGCTAGATTTAATATACACTGGGAGATTTAATTTAGATCTCATCTAATTATTAATTATGTATATCTCCTGCAAATGACTAATTAGTTGAAAATAAAATTGGTGATGTTCACGGATCTATGATTCGAGCGCAAGCCACTAAGCCTGAATCAGGTCTTAGGGTCACTATTATAAGCACATGCATATCAATCAGGTTGATCATCTTCAACTTTTTTATTTGATCTCAAGCATCCTTGATCTAATTGTGATCAACTCCTTGATCTAACATCGATCAGCTATCCAACTCGATCCATGTCCCACATGTGCAATAGGCTTGCAAACCGATTAACTAATTGACATGCAAACACATCACAGAATACAACCCAGAAGCTCAAATAATAACAAATATCACAACCCTTTAATGAGACTCCTAGGTCTCCAAAGACATAAATCATATGATATGTGCAAGCATCGAAAAGCAAACATTAGATCTAATTTAATAATATGCATAGATCTCATGATCACATCATAGAAGACATCATAGATCCAAAAGGGTCTACCAATGATCATCACCTCAAGCATCTGATATATGAAAAATAAAATTCAAATCAGAACATAATTGATTTGCAAACTATTAAACGATCTATTATCTTTGATTTATGATTCTGATTGCTTGTAACCAATCATCACCACAATGAAACCACAAAAATCAGCAATAAAAATAAAAAATCTTATATTTAAGATCCTATCTTAATCATATGAGGGTGGCTCTGTATCACTTGTAGGAAATCCGATAGCATGCAAGATTAAAAGTAAAACATAGTGGAAAGAAATTAGATTAATTCACACATACATGCATGAGATCACAACTCAAAAATCTAGGATCCCTTATAGTTAAGATTAAGATTAAATTAAAATAGGGAAGATCTGATCTTCACCCTGTATAGGTAGATCTTCACCATCATTCCATGATCATGGATGTCTTCAATGGTTCATTTGAAGCTGCACACACATCCGACCTCTATATATATTTACATAAAAATGGTCTAGGATGCTCTCCTAATTTTTGATCTTTCTTCTCCAAGCAAATCAGCACACCGGATCTTTGATTTAGCCTTGACATAGACCAACCCTTGGCCACCTGATGCAAAAGAAAAAGAGAAAAATCCCTCTCCTTTTGGCATGAGAAAAGAGGCAAACCTCTTTTCCTTTTCTTGCATGCATGAGGCCTGGAGCATGAGAGAGAGAGAAAGGGCATGAGGTTGGTTTGGGGGCACAGATCTCATCTGCACTAGATTTGGGATCAGAAAAACTCTATCTCAATCCTTTAGAGTTTGAGATTTAAATAGATCCAAAACAATCCTAAGCTTTGACAAGTCAAAGCCTTAACTAAGAAGGACTCTAGGCCTCACTTTTGGGTGAAGTTGCACGCCGCCGCCCCTCCTTTTTCACGTGAGTTCAAGTTGGGCATCCAACACTTGGGTGCCCCATGCTTGTGTGCTTTGACTAGTCAACTCCCTATCAAATAAGGAGTCCAAGTCTCATGGGGATTTAGGGTTTAACCATGTGCTAGTATAAGGATCTAAAACTCTTTAGGATTTCTTATAAATCCTAACTCAATTAGGACTTCCAAAGCCTAATGTCAAATCCTAGACCAATTTTCTTTTATGTGTGATCCCATAGATTCTATTCTATCTAATAGTGAGATATATTTTGATCACCATCAATAATATCATTGAAACTCTTTTTAAAATATTGCAATAATTTTAATTCAGTTAGTAAGAATTATTGACTATCAAAATAATTTTCATTGGCCTCACAATCAACTAGTGATGCTTAGTAGCATGTAGTGGCAAATCAGCAAAATGAAATAGATAAATCTCTAAGTGAAGTTACCTTGTAATTTAGTTCTTCTATCGTGAGTCTTAACAAGATGGAGGTTATAGAAAACTCGTCAAACCCTATCATCTATCTTATGTAAGATTTATTCAACTGGAGTTCATATGTAAAACCTTGCGGAAATCATTTTCTATTATTCACACTGCCATGGCCATGGTCTTCAAAACTCAGTTTCATAAATCATATAGGACTACTTATCGATCAAGATCGATAGATCCCATTTAGGGACATACTCTACTCCTATAATGAATCAACTATAGCCAACATGCATCGTAAGGACTCATATAGCTAGGAACCAAGTGTATGTACAATCAAACTACAACAACCTCATTATGAATAGTCTATGAACCATAGTTCAAAGACTATTCACAGCACTGTAACATTGAGTAAGTCATTATCGAGTGGATAGATATCCAAGTGACTTCTCATATCGATCATGCTCAATCCCTTTATTCTCTAACAATCTCTATACTTTTGCTCCAATGTTCCCACACTATAGACTTGAGACTCATTTATCCAAAGAAAAGTAATTCGTACACCAATCTCACCAAATCAAATACCGTCCCCATGATGATCCATTGATTAGGAGTAATTTATGAATTAATCACCAATGACACATGCCTTAAATTCTCAACTCTTGAGAATGTATGTTATATCTTATTAATTCATTGGATGATTCATGGACAAATACACAATATGAATAGAAGTAAACTACCCAATTTCATTAATAAATAAAATGATCAAGTATAAAAATATGTTCTAGAAAGAATAAATGTGTTAGCTAGATTGGCTTCTAGGGCAAACATTGAATAGTTAGCCCTCAAGAAATGGCTAAAAGCAAACAGTTTCTACTTTTCCCTCTCGAAGAAGTTGCCTCGCAACTTCTTTAAGCTCCTCACCCAAGAGGAAAAAGTACATCACCGATGAGGAGGGAATGGTGGAGAAGTAAAGGGAGAAGTCCAATTAGAAGAGGGCCAAGAAGGATCATATAGCTCCACAGTAGAAAAAGCAGGAGGTCGGTGGAAAACTTCCCCATCAATTTTAGAGCCCTCCATGTTTTGAGGACTTCATGCTCTTGAACACATCTCGTAGGAAAATTATGATGGTGATAAAGATTCAGGACATCCTTTGATGGTTCGAGAAGATGAGCCAGCAGACTTAGTCTTGACATGATCGAAGTATTGTCACTTCCACAAGGATCATGGTCATGACACGAAAGATTGCTACTAGCTCAAGAAGGAGATAGAAGCCCTCATTCGGTAAGGCTACCTATGGAATTTTATCAATTGTCTGAAGGATGTCGAGGCGTTGGTTTATGTATCTCAACTTGCACTTGAGCCACCCATTGGGATTTAGATGCATAGCAGAAGATAAGATCTTAAAGCTTTTTCATGCATCTAATAATTGAAAACATATAATCCAAATCCAAAACCAAGATTATATTAATGAAATTCTATTGGTGTAGAAAACCACAGACATCGGAGGTAGCTGTAGTTGGGGGAAACGAGGACGTCGTCGGGACCTACAAAATAAGTCCTGAATTGGAGGTGGGGTGTCTCCGGCAAAATTCTCCGACGATCAAGTCAGCTCTCGGTCTATAGAAATAGAGCACTCAGAGAATTTTAGAGCAGAGTTTAGAGCTTAGAGAAAAATATATCTGGAGGGTCCCTTATATAGGTGGAGCTTATAACAAACTGATGGCGATAGCCGTAACTGACTGGTAGTTGACCATTTAAGGCCACTTGGATTTTGTTAAGGAGGATGAGTTGTCATTTGTCGTGACTTGCAAGCAGTTGAGATTCATTTATTGAAGCTTGAATGGAATAGATACCAGCAGTGAAGAGCTTGAAATTTCAACAGTTTTGGAGAAGTTCATACTTCTTCGAGGTCATCTATGCATAGATTGGTTGGAGTTGAGTTGGAAGCTAAATTTGCATGGATGATGAGGTCCTTTCAGGTAGCCACAAGAAGTTAGGGTTTGGCCGAAAGAAGCAAACTTGGCGATTGAAAGAAATTTGACTGGAAGAAGCCTGCTTGGCAACTGAGAGGAATTCGATTGGAGGAATCCTACTTAGTGACTGAGAGGAATTCGGCTGGTGGGAGCCTGCTTGGTGATTGAGAGGAATTCGGCTGGAAGGAGCCTGCTTGGCGATTGAGAGGAATTTGGTTGGAGGTCGGGGACTTCAAGGCGATCTATGTAAATAGTTTGAAGATGAGGTCCTTTCGCCCATTCTTACTTGCACACTCGATAGTTTAATCACAATAAGGTCGAGGTCAGCCACTCTCAGTAAGGCATAGAAATTCAATTGAGGAGAAGTTCTGCTATTCTGTAGCTTTTGTTGTGAGATCCCATCTGTAAGGATGAAACTTTACCTGAAGGAGATTTGATTAGAAAGAAGTTCGACCGGCTCCAAGATTGACCAGACCGAGATACTCGGGGATTAAACACTTAGCCAACTGCTTGGGCTTGGGCGACCACCTTCACTATTTTAGTTCACCCGAAAGAAGTTTGACTAGAATGAGCTCATCAAAGGAATTTGGCTGCGTTCACAACCTATCATCAGGCTTGCCTTGGTGAGAGCCGCTGTGACCTATGGGCCCGAGAGTTTACTCATGTGGTTGAGAAGATCATCTCCCATTGGTTGAAGGTCGACTGTTATGAGATTAATCCAGGATCCAACACCATGCCGAACTTTGGGAGGAGTAGGTTTAATCCTAACAATGATTATAATCAAACACAAAGGACATAACAATCAAACAAGAAAGGAAAATATGAATACCTCCAAGAAAATCTAGCATTATTTCTTACTTGTTTGATTTTCACTAAGAACTGAAGTGAATACCCTCCAATGCTAGGTTACACATGAATCGATCAAGAACCTTTCCCTTAACTCTTCTCTCAAATCCCTTCTTAAAGAATTTAGTGCCCCCTCTCATTTTCTTTTCTCCTTTGTCGTACACCACTTTTTCTCAAGGAGTTCGTCCTTTTTTCTGACATGAGGCATTCTTGGGCATGAGATATCTTGAGGCATCCAAACTTTTTGGATCCGGTCTCCCTTTTAAGCATCAACTCTTTGATGTGTGAGGTTGTTAGGCATCCAAGGGGATTTGAGGAATTCTAGGGTTTTAACATATGTACTAGCATGTCTATTTAGAGTCCTTTAGGATTTCACATAAATCCATAAACATAGTAGTTTATTTGAATAGGTCCTCTAAGGCCCAAATTGAATAACTTACTAATCTTAAGTCCTTGATAATAATTTTCTAAGTGTGTGACCCATTGGGTTCCACATCTAGCCAGCAATAGGCCCAGGCTCATGTCCACTAACTTAATTAAAGCTCCTTCTAATTAATTGGTAAATTAAACTTTTTAATTCATAAGAGCCTGTAAGTCAAGACTGATGTCTAGCAATATATCATGATTACTCAAAAATGGTAGAATTTAGGTAGAATAACCAAAACACCCTTCCGTGGAAAGTTATCCTACAATTCAAATTTTCAATTACAAAACATCCCAGATTAGCCATAGGCATGGAATCGTGTCAAGCCAAAATACTTGTGCATATGTACCTCAGTCTAATGATGATGACTCAGTTGATGAAATATTAGAAACTCTTTATAATTTTTATCCTGCTTTGGCCAAAGACTTCTAGAGTCATCATCCTATGAGATCACATAGGATGTTCTCTCCTCTTATAAGGAGTGATTAATTTCTTATTGACAACTCACAACTGTGAGCTCAGGTATGGTGCTCTCAAGCCATGAACGCAAGTGGAAAGAGAGCAAGGAGTGAATGGAACTAGACATCAAAGATCGTCAGAAAATATTTCAGTCAAGCTGGCTCGGCTCTTGATCAAGCTAGCTCGAGCAGAGGTCCAGAAAGTGTATCAGGCTGATATGCTGGATGAGCTGGCTTGATACGTGCCCAAGCTGGCTCAAACCCTAAGATAGCTGGCTCGAGCAGGAGATCAGAGATTGCTCACAAGAGACATCACCGTCGAGCTGAGCTGATTGACGATCGAGCTGGCTCGAGCGATGAATAGAACAGTCCATGGATTCTATTCTGGCTTGCAATTGGGTTTAATCCTAGGGACATAGAGCCTTAGTTTGTAAGGTCCTAAGGGGGCTAACCTAAGGATTGGGCTGGGATTTATCCAATGGATGTGTGTATGGGAGACATGGGTGTACATGGGCTCAATGAGTGCATCACATTAGGTTTACTAGAAAAGTTTTTTAGGTTGGATCTTATTTGACCAGATATATATATACTATGTATTGAGTTTTGTAAAAAGAAGAAGCATGGAATCAATACAAGCCTTTTCTCTCTGAAATATCTCTCTTCCTCTCTCGTTCTCTTCCTCTTCTCCATGCCCTAGGATTTTCTAGGATTTCAATAGAACAACCATCTCTTTCCTCGGATCCTTATTGCTGTTTCCGCAATCTTCAAGTAGCAAGGATTATTCCAACAATTGGTATCAAAGCAGTACTGATTGTTCCAATATTTGATATCAGAGCTAGGTGATTCTAGGATGTTGCAATAATAATTGGTATCAGAGTCCTGTTGTTAGATCTGATGGAGGAAAGGACAAAGCTTCACCTAGGGTTGTAGTAAGGTTTTAAACAGATTTCTTTGAACATTGTTTATTCTCTTTTATGTTTTGTTATTGAAATCTGGTTGGGATGGCATCGAGTACCATCAAGTTGCACTTTAGAAAGTTTGATGGCATGGATAACTTCATCCTTTGGCAACAAACGATGAAGGATCTGCTGGTGTAGAATATAATCTACAAGATCTTGACTCGTGAAAGACCATAAAAGATTTTTGTTGAAGAGTGGAAGGAACTTGAAGAGATAGCATTCAGTATGATTCGTATGTGTCCCACTAATGAAGTTCTACCAAATTTTAACATGGAAACCACACCAAATGGGTTTTGGCAGAAATTGGAGAATACATACATGGGCAAGAACATGACAAATAAGCTGTTATTGAAGAAGCAGCTGTATAGTTTGTGGATGCCCGAAGGAGGAGACCTAGTTTCCCACATCCAAAAGTTTAATCAAGTTTGCTTGGATGTTATGAGCCTTGATGTGAAGATTGATGAGGAGGATAGAACTCTCCTATTGTTGTGTTCGTTGCCTACAGCATATGATGGTCTCATTACTACTCTAATGTATGAAAAGAAGATATTAAACTTTGAGGAAGTGATTGGGTTCTGAGAAGTTGACTCGTGTGTTTGAATAGGACCCTTCCACTTTATCAGCCAGTCCATCCACTGATCAGAGAGCATCTTTAGAGAAGTGGATGGATGATGATAATAATGCTAGGTATTACATGTTGGGCTCGATATCTGATGAGCTCTAGTGCCAACATGAAGACATTAAGACTAGCCACCAAATGTTGGCTCACCTGTAAGTGTTGTTTGGTGAATAAAATCGTGCAGCCAAATATCAAGTCACTAGAAGATTTTTTAAGGCTCAAATGCATGATGGACAGTCGGTCCAAGATCATTGTCTGATGATAATCAAGGACTTAGAAGAGCTTGAGAAGCTCGATATCAAGTTGGATAAGGATTTGCAGATTGATATAATTCTGCAATCCTTGACTAATGCATATGAGCGGTTCATCATGAACTATCATATGCGTAAACTATAGAATACTCTGATAGAACTTATGAATATGCTGGTTACTACTGAGCTTTCTATAAAAGATTCTAAAAGCTCAGTACTTGCTATAGAGTGGACTTCTTCGAAGAAAAAATCTTTTGAAAAGAAGAAATTTGTGAAGAAGCAGAAGGTGGATTGTGGGAAGAAGAAGAAGGTAGAGCTAAAGAAGAAGATCGTTGACAAAGGAAAATATTTTCATTGCAACATAGTGAATCATTTGAAGCAGAACTATCTCTTGTACCTGGCCAATCTAAAGAACAAGAAGGAGGTAGGTCCTTCTGAAAGAATGCTCGTTATAGAATCTAACCCTATGCTTTCTTCTACATTCAGTTGGATGCTTGACTCTGGTTCTAGTGCTCACTTATGCACTTCTATGTAGGGTTTTGAGGATAGCAGGAGGCTAAGGGATGGTGAGATGATCCTACGCATCGAAAATAAAGCAAGAGTTGCTGCAGTGGTCGTGAAAATCTACCCTCTATGATTATCATTAGAATTAGATTTAGTTCTTAGAGACTATTTTTATGTTTCTGCAGCAAGCAGAAATTTGATTTCTATTTCATGTTCAGCATAGGAAGGCTATGTAATTAGTTTTCTTAAGGACCATTGTAATATTCTTTATGAAAGAAATAAAATTGCAAGTGGTTACCTTATAAATGGTCTCTATCAGTTACATATTGATGTTTTTGTTTTCAATATTGAGCAAAACATGAATGCCGTAGGATCAAAATGACCTAGGAAAAGTCTAAATGATAGGTATCTATGGCACCTTAGGTTGGTCATATAGCAGAAGACGGGGTTAACAAATGAAAGAAATCTGAGCTATTGAGTTCGTTGACTTTCGAGTCATATCCGATTTATGAATCATGCCTTCATGGCAAAATGACCAAGCTTTCTTTTGTAGGACATGGAAAAAGGGCCACGGACCTACTTGCCCTAGTACATACTGATGTGTGAGGCCCATTTGATGTACCGGCTAAAGGCAACTATGTCTATTTCATCATCTTTATCGATGATTTATCTCGATACAGGTATGTGTATTGGATGTGATATAAATCTAAAGCTTTTGAAAAGTTCAAAAAATGCAGATATGAAGTAGAAAAATAAATCAAAAAATTTATTAAGATTCTTCAATCAAATCGAGGTGATGAATACCTTAGTCAGAAATTTCTAGACTATCTTAAGCAAAATGGCATAGTCTCTCAATGGTCTCGACCTGGAATACCTCAACTCAATGAAATTTCAGAACGAAGAAATCAGACCTTATTAGATATGGTCCGATCTATGATGAGCTTCACAGACCTTTTTGAGTTTCTTTGGGGACATAGTCTAATGACCGCTATATATTTACTGAATAGGATTTTCTCTAAAATCATTCCTACCACATCGTATGAGATATGGCATGGTAAGAAATCAAGTCTTAGTCACCTCAGAATTTAGAATTGTTTGGCTCATGTCAAGAGACCATAGGCGGACAAGTTAGAGTATAGATTCTTTAGAGCTCAATTTATAGAATATCCTAAAGAATCATTAGGATATTATTTCTACATTCTGAAAGACCATAATATGATTGTGAGTTGACATGCCATCTTTTTTGAAAAATAGTTTATTCAGGATGGTGGCATCGGAAGGTAGATTAAGCTCGAGGAGAAAGTCATCCAAGAGCAATGAGCTAAGGATCCTATGAAATTAAATCAGATTGAGCCAGTCCCAATTACTACCTCCTCCACCTCGTAGATCAAAAAAAAAATTTCATCCTCCTGAAAGGTTCTTAGGTACCATTTCAGAGGACGTAGAGAAAATTTTTCTCACAAAAAATAGGGTTCATGATGATAATCTCAAAACCTATGATGAGGCGATATTAGATATTGACTCCGAGAAGTGGTTAGAGGTAATGAAGTCAGAGATTGACTCAATGCACTCCAACTAAGTCTGGACCTTGGTAGATCCACCTGAAGGTATAGTATCCATTGGGTGTAAATGAATCTACAAGAGAAAGATAGGTGCAGATGAAAATGTGGAGACATTCAAGGCTAGGTTAGTGGTGAAAGGGTATAGTCAGTGCAAAGACATTGACTATGAGGATACCTTCTCAGTAGTAGCCATGCTAAAATCCATCCGTACATTGCTTGCTATTGCAGCTTATTTCGATTATGAAATAAGCAATTATGAAATAAGCAATTATGAAATATGAAAGATAGACGTGAAAATGGCCTTCTTAAATGGATATCTTGAGAAAGATATCTATATGAAACAGCCATTAGGTTTCACATCCAATGATGCTGATCACAAGATCTGTAAGCTGTAAAGGTCCATCTGTGGACTTAAGCAAGCATCCTGGAGTTGGAATGCTTGTTTCAATGATATGATCAAGTTGTTTGGATTCATCAAGAATGAGGAGGAATCATGTATATTTAAAAAGGTCAGTGGGAGTGTTGTTGTCTTCCCTATACTATACGTGGATGACATCCTCCTTATTGGGAATGATATTCCCATGTTGACCATAGTTAAAATATGGTTATCAAAAGAGTTCTCTATGAAAGACTTACGAGAGGCATCCTTTATTCTAGGAATGAAGGTCTATAGGGATAGACTGAATAGGATGCTGGGTCTCTCATAGAAGATGTACATAGAGGAGGTACTAAAGAGGTTTAGCATAGAAAACTTCAAGAGGGGATTGGTGCCCTTCAAACATAGTATTCATCTCTCCAAGAAGATGTGCCCCAACACACCTGACGAGATTGAACGCATGAGCAAAATCTCCTATGCTTCGATAATAGGGAGCCTCAGGTACATCATGCTATGTACACGACCTGATATCGCCCATGCTGTGAGTGTCATGAGCAGATATCAATCAAATCCAGGTGAAAAGCACTGGACTTCTGTGCAATTTATCCTTAAGTACATGAGAAGGACTAAGGATATGTTCTTGCTTTTTGGTAATGGAGAACTCTAGGTCTAGGATTATATAGACTCAAATTTTATGTCTAATATAGATGATTGAAAGTCGACATCTAGTAGTTTGTTTGTGTGTAATGATGGTGCTGTTAGCTAGAAGAGCAAACTGTGATAGCAGATTCCACCATGGAAGCAGAGTACATTACTGCATCAGAAGCTACAAAGAAGACATTCTGCTATAAGAAGTTTGCCGCAAAACTCAAAGTGATGCCATCAAATGCCATCCCTCTATACTGCGATAACAATGGCACCATAGCCCTAGCTAAGAAGCCAAGGTCTCATAAAAAATCCAAGCACATCGAGTGGTGATTCCACCTCATCCATGATTACCTCGAGAAGAATTATGTCGAGGTCAAGAGAGTCGACTCGCGGACAATGCGGCAGATCCACTAACGAAGCCTTTAGGCCAGTAGAAGATTGAAGCCCACCTTGAGAAGATGGGACTTAGATTTGTAGCCAATTGGCTTTAGATCTAGTGGGAGTTTGTTAGATGTGTATCCTAGAAGCCAGATTGGCTAACATTTATAATACACTTCTAAGGGCAATTTTATAATTTTGACTATAAATTAATAAAAAAGTTATTTTCTATCATAATGTGTATTTAATGTGTATGTGATATATTCTTTGAGTTAGTGGTAATGATAATTCATATTTTCAAAGAGTTAAAAATTTAAGACATGAATTTTCATAATTAACTCATAAACTGCTCCTGACCGTAGGATCATCATAAGGATGGTGATTGATCTAAAAGATTGGTGTACGATCGCTTTGTTTGAGTAGATGAGTCTTGAGTCTACAATGTGGAGATACCAAAGTGAGAGTATAGGTCCTCGTTAGAGAACGAGGGCACTGAGCATGACCACCTCGAGCATTCATAATGAAGTCTACCTTCTCGTCGATGACTGGCTCGATGTTGCAATAGTGTATTTGATTCTTTGATCTAAGGTGCATCGATAATTCACCTTGAGAGTGTTGTAGTCTGACTACACCATAACTCGATCCCCTAGCTATTCGAAATCCTGAGGTGTTTGTTGGCTATAGTACGTTCATTATAGGAATTGGATTGCACCAAGAAAGGATCTATCTACCTTGGTAGATGAGGAGTAGCCCTATGATGATCATGAGAATCGAGTCCATAAGTCTATGGATATGGCAAAGTGAAGATGTTAGAAAGAGTTTCTATAAGGGTTTCACAGAGGACTTGAATAGAATGATTAATTCATATGATGGATATTGGGTTTGACGAGTTTACCTTAACACTAATCCTTTCGGAGCTCAAGATAGAAGAACTCAATCACATAGGTAGCTATACTAAGAGGTTCACTTTCAGTTTTGATAGGTTGCCACCATATACTGCTAGGTGTTACTGATAGATTTTGTGAGCAATTAGAATGATTTTGATGATCGATCAATCTAATTATATGAATCAGAAAAATTTTAGTCCATCAAAAGGTGTTTCGATGATGTTGATGATGCAGATCACGATATTTCTCATTACCATATGAAACTAAACCTAACTGAATCACACAAACAAGAATTTGGGTCTGGATGTCATCAATTGAGCTTACCTAGTTCGATTGATTTGGATTAGATCCAATCATGTTCAAGATAATCAAGCTAGCATATTATTGAGCCTGACTTTCTCCTTCAGCAATCTTTCTGATTCATCGTAATTGAGTCAAATTTGATTTGACTCATTTCTGTATGTTGAATGGATTTATTTTCATCTAACAAAAATAAATCCAAGTCAGATTAATTATGAAAATTAAATTCATTCCTAGTGCAATTGGACTATGGTCAATAGTTGACACAATTGAGAGAATTAAGGGTCACATGATCAGAGAATTTTTAAAACTTTTATAAAAATTATTTTGCTCTAAATTTTTGATATGTGATATGGCACGAGCTATACTTTGGGTGTGCAAAATTTTATGATTTTTGGAGGTCCCTAGATTGGGTTTTAATAGTATTTGATTTGGATTAAACTCTTAAGGGAAGTGTCCTAGACGCACATGGACTCTTCCTTATCCTTTCATGCCGCCACCTTCTAGATGGATTTTTGGCATTAAAACTAGATGAAATCTAGGGTTTTTCATGAAGATTAGGTCTAAGAGTCCCAATGGTTGAATTAATAAGATTTTTGGTCAAAAAGGGACTCTTTATGGCACTATGTCTTGTATCAGAACTCTTCTCACGAAATTGCCTCAATGTAATTTATTTTTTCTACACCAAAGGAGCCTTCCCTCTGATATCCATGCACCCTATATCCTCTCTCTCCCTCTCTTCTACATGTCTAAAAAGTTAGGCATAAATCTAAGTTGAAAGTCCAAGGTTTTTGGCATAAGATTTAGCATCTACGCGATGGTGTTCGTAAGACGATCAGGCTGCCCTTAGAAGTCATTTTGAAGGCTTTTCAAATTAGATCCAAATCTAATTTTTGGAAAAAAGATTCATGAGGAGAAGACATTCAGATCCTGCCTGAGTGGATATCAGTAGAGATCAGATGCATGCATGGCTTCTTCTAGAATCTCAGGAATCAATAGGATCGTTGCAGTACTTAAAATTAGATTACCAAATCAAGTACTTAAAATTAAATCTGATTTAATTTTATTTTTAACTTTTAATATTAGATCTCTATCATCAAATCCGAGAAGTCTTAGATTTGATTAAGATTTTAGAAAAAAATTTTAAAATATTTCTTCAGATTCAATTAGATCTAAACGATCTTGTGTCAAAAAAATAAGTTTTTTCTTCAACTAGTATCAAAGCTGAAATTCAATTGGTATCTGATTAGAAGAAATTGCCCACCTTTGAAGAATAAAAAGGAGAAAGGCACTTCTAAAGGTGGATCGACTAGCGAGACTGGTGCTTTATCATCTAAAGATAATGAAGAAGATATACTGGTAGTATCAGATGAAGTAATAGAGTTGGACAACCACTGGATACTAGATTTAGCATGTTCCCACCATTACACTACACATCGAGAGTAGTTCTCATCATACAAGAGATCCAATGAAGGGTGTGTAAGTCTTGAAAATGATCACCCATGTAAAGTTGCTGGTGTTGGAATAATCAGAGTGAGAATGTATGATGGAGTCATACGAATACTCAGCAATGTAAGGCATGTGCCAGAATTGAAAAAGAACTTGATATCCCTGGGTTACTTGAAAGGACAGGGGTATGCTTTCAGTTATCAGTCGGGCAGCAGGTGTTTGAGGATTTTTAGGGGCGCATTGGTTGTGATGAAAGGAAGAAGACTAAGCAACAACCTATACAGGATAGATGGCTCAGTGGTTATAGATAGTGCGAAGGTGTCTATAGCAGCACAGGAGGAGCAGCTAGCCTACAAACTACGGCACTATCGTATGGGTCACTTGAGTGACAAGGGGCTCACAGAGTTGAGTAGGAGAGGTCTGATTCCAATACTCAAAAAAGAAGGTAATGACCTATGTGAGCCATGTATCTACAGCTAATAGCATAGAGTTTCATTTTCTAGTAGTGGAAGGCAATGACCTATGTGAGCCCTGTATCTACAGCAAATAACATAGAATTTTATTTGCCAGTAGTACCAAGCAGAGTGAAGCTGTTTTGGAGCTTGTTCACTCAGACGTATGGGGATTGGCACCTGTTGCATCTTGAGATGGAGCAAGATATTTTGTTACCTTTATAGATGATTTCTCTAGAAATGTATGGATCTATCTGATGAGGAAAAAATTAGATATTTTTGTCTAATTTAAAATCTATAGAGCTGAGGTGGAGAAGGAGATAGGGCGGCTAGTGAAATGCTTGAGGTCTGATAACAAAGGGGAATACACCAGCCTAGCATTTAGGAGATACTATAAAGAAAATGGAATAAAATGCCATTACACACTGAAGATGACCCCTCAGTAGAACGGTGTCATGGAGAGGATGAATCGAACACTAACAGAGAAGGCCAGAAGATTAAGGCTGTAGGCATCACTACCCAAATCATTTTGGGATGATGATCTTATTTATTCATGTTTTCTTGTGAATAGATCTCCCCATAGAAGTTTGAATGGAGGACCTTCAGAGGCTATCTGGAGTAGAAAGAAGGTGGAGCTTGGCCACCTAAAGGTGTTCGGCTGTCTTGCATATGCTTTGTTAGAAGAAGCTGATAGAAGCAAGTTGGACCCAAAGTCACAAAAGATGATATTCATCGGATTTTCACGAGATGTGAAGGATTTCTTGCTATAGGATTCACATTCTTAGAGATATGTCATCAGTCAGAATGTGATATTTGACGAGAAGAGTATCATGATGAAACCAAAAAATGCAGATGGAGTTCTAAAGATAACACAGAACAGCATGGGACAGCTCTAAGATACAGATGATTTGCCCTCAACATCAACCTCGGGTCGTGTTTAGTTTAAGGTGGAATTAGGCAGGCATGGTGATACACCTATGGAGGACCAACATGGAGAGCGATCTATCCTGGCGGAAGTGCAGAGTTAGCCATAGGCAACAGACTTGCAGGATACCACAAGGAGAGGGGCACTGCATAAGCTGAAGCACACTGTTCACAAACTGGTGCGATATGGCATTGATGAGACTATCTCTTATGCTCTCATCGCTGCCAATGGAGATCCAGAGAGCTTTAAGGAGGCCATGGAGAGTCCAGATTGAGAATCATGGATGTAGGGTATGATAGAGGAGATGTAGTCTCTCAAGAAGAATCGAACATGGAAGCTGGTAGATCTACTACATGATGCTCGACCCATTGGCTCTAAATGGGTTTCCACCTAAAAAGAGACACCTTCAGAGCAAGGTGGAGTGAGGTACAAGGCTAGACTAGTAGTCAAAGGGTACTCACAGAGAGAAGAGATTGATTACTCAGAAGTCTTCTCTCCGATTGTTAGACATACGTCCATCAGGGTGCTATTGAGCATAGTTGCTGCTCATGACTTGGAGCTAGAGCAAATAGACATTAAGACATCATTCCTCCATAAGAATTTGAAGGACAGCATATACATGGAGTAGCCATAAGACTTCAGGGAGCCTGGGTCAAAGGGAGAGGTCTATTTACTAAAAAAATCATTGTACGGATTGAAATAGTCTTCTAGACAGTGGTACAAGCGGTTTGACACATATGTGAGAAGTATTGATCTTTTCAGATGTGATCATGACCTGTGTGTTGCAACAATCTGATATTGCTCTAATACCAAACTGTTATCACCATGGTACTGCTCGAACGCCAGTCATCCTAACATCACAAGCTCTGGTATCATGTAGCAGAAGCCCCTAATCTTTAGCACAGAGCTGAAGGAACCTATGATGTTCTCTATGGTAGCGTATCATAGATCCATCACCTAGATCTATACTGGGGCACCTCCCTCCTTAGGCTTGAGGGAGGCACCCCATCTCTCTAAGGCTTCTTCAAGAACCTAGGGCAACAACACTAGAGAGAAGAGAGAAGAGAGATTGAAGGGAGAAAAGATCTGTATTAATTGCTCCTCTTATTATAAAAATCCTAATACAACTTATGTATTTATACATATCTATTAAGCCCGACCAAAAACTTCCCTGGCTAATCCAATACATTAAAGAACTCACCAAGCCTATGTACATATGTCTGACATGCTCTCATCCCCTAAATTTGAACTCGACCCATACATGTGTTAGGCCCCTTAAGACCCTATTGGACTATGCCTTAAGACCCCTTGGATTAGTCCCAATCAAAGACCAAACAGAAAACCCGTATGCTCTGTTCACCACCCATCGAATCGGCTCGCTCAAGGGTGGAGCTGGTTAGGCTGCATCATGCCAGAATGTGTCTTCTATCTGCTTGAGATAGCTGGCTTGGCTGAACCCTGAGCTGGCTCGATCTCATTCTGAATCGGCTCGCTGTAGGCCCGAGCCAGCCCGACTGTGTGCCACCCCCAATCTTGGTTGATTTTCTTTCTTGTCTTTGGTTCTTTGGTCCACCTTATGACCCAATCTTCGGAGCACCTACCAAGCCCCTCAAGATCCTCACACCTAAACCTCGAGCTCGGTGCAGGGCTACACACCATCTTCACCTAGGATAAATCCTATCCTAGCCCTAGACTCATGCCCATCCTAGTCTCCCAGAGCCAACACCCTGGCTCATCCTGTAGCCTCCCAAGGCTTGGGAGCACCATAAATCCTAATAATCTCCATCTTCGTGCTCCCAAGCCTTGGCAAATCCCTAGCAATGCCCTCCTGCATGATCCTACTATCGTTGTGCACCCTGACAGCACCTTGTGCAAACATCGCCTTCACCAATCTTCTTCAGCTACTAGGCACCCTTTGAGCCCTTTGGGATAACCGCCTCCACCATTGAAGACCTTGGCTTGCACCTATGCCCCACCCTAAAAATTATAGTCACCCTTCTGCTTGGTTACTACATCAATTGTCCTAGACTTCTCTTGAGATCCTGCAGCATTTCTATACCAACACTTGCTGTATATCCTGACACAGTCTCCTCAAAACTTCACCTATTCACCCATACGTGCTGCTCCATCTAGAACTATGCATCTTTGGTATTGGTGCTAGGATATTGGTCCTCCTACACTCCTCTGCTCTGAACTTGTTTCACATCTCCACCGATGAAGCCACCTCTGTTCGGTGCTCCACCATAAATCAAAGTGCACCTAATGCCTTAGAAGATCCTGACTCTATACCCAAGTCTCTCAAGGCCAACCATCCAACGCTATATTACTGGGCCTGCCACTGCACCTCGAACACCATCGTTGCCCCTTCGGATCCTCCACACTCCGCAGACCTATCCGAAATCATCTCAGATACCTCTGCAATCTACGGACACCTTCAAAACTTAAGAGCTTATCCAACTCTTCACTTCAGTGACTGAACCCTAAGAAATTCCATCCTAGCACTTCTCCTCTTCTGCCCTAGCACCAACCATCACCTCAGTTGTGCCCAGAGGAACATCCTCCACCTGAACTGTGACTCTCCCTAGTGCTCCTATAGAAGATACTTGATCGAGGACACTCCCGACTGCTTGAGACATCGTAATGCTCCCTGAGACCTCTTGGCTCTCCCCGAGACTTGCTCTTGATCTCCCTGAGATACCTCTGACACTCCCTACTGAGACACCTTCCTTGGTTGCTGCACCTCCGAGCCTCTCTCAATCCCTATGCCTCTAGGAAAGTGCTATTGCAACACTCCCTAGACTTGTCTCCGTGCTGCTCTACAGTCGTCTAATCCTAACCTGCTAGACCTTCATGGATCATCCATCTTCATCACCCCCAAGACTTTGCAAATCCATGCTTTGGTCGAATAGCTGAATACACCTCTAACTACTTCCCCACCATCCTATCATCGAAGGACATATAGTGACTTCTTTAATCTTTCTTCGACCATTAGCCCTTAGGAAACCTCTCTTCAATAACCCCACACTACCCATCTTCATAGAGAACCCCATCACATGTCATACACCCCAGTCTCTCCAATCAAGATCGATCAGAAAATCATGCACCCAAACCTTCCACCCTAAGAAAAAATCCTTTTCGTTAATCCTCTCAGCCTCCACCTTCAATCTGTTGATCCCGGTTGGCCAAACCATAGCAATAACAAAGGTAGATCTGAGACATACCATAGAATCCTCATGTAGATTTCTGATTTCTCCCTGTATGACTTCTCCTTCAGTTCCACACATCATCAGGCTCTGATACCAAGTGTTGGAATAATTCGGTATCACTCTGATACCAAACTATTATCACCATGGTATCGCTCGAATGCCAATCATCCTAACATCACAAGCCCTGGTACCATATAGTGGAAGCCCCTAATCTTTAACATGGACTTGAAGGAACCTATGATATTCTCTATGGCAGCATATTATAAATTCATCACCTAGATCTATGCTGGGGCACCTCCCTACTTGGGCTTGAGGGAGGTGCCCCCTATCTCGAAGGCTTTTTCAAGAACCTAGGGCAACAACACTAGAGAGAAGAGAGAAGAGAGGTTGAAGAGAGAAAAGATTTGTATTGATTACTCCACTTATTATAAAAACCCTAATACAACCTATATATTTATACATAACTATTGGTGCAAAATCTGACCATCATCGGAGTCAAAGCTAGATTTGGAGAGGATGAGGTCACTATTGGGATCTACAAAATAAGTCTTATCTGAAGTTTGGGGTGCTGGCTCTAGTAAGACCCTCCGACGATTAGCTCAGCTCTTTCGGCCTTCAGAAATGGAATACATAGAGAGATTCTAGCAGAATTTTTCGGAAAAGAAGGAGAGCTTCTAAAAGAAAGCATATATGGAGGATCTCTTATATAGATGAAGCCTATAACAAACTAATAGGGATAGCCATAACCATCCGATAGTGGGCCATTCAGGGCCACGTGGAGTTTGTTATGGGGGATAGTGTCTATTATGACGATGTGCGAGCCCATCGGGATCCAATGGCCAAAGCTCGAATGGGAGAGATTGACGGTTCTTTTGGCTTTATCAAGGATGAGTGTTGAGGTCCTCTGGGGCTACTAGATGGAGTTCGAAGGGAGTTTAGCTATTTGGAGGAATCCATCTAAAGAAGAAATTCAGGAGGAGTTCAGTTGGGGGAGGAGCTGGTTGAAGGAGAATTTCGGGAGGAGTTCAACTATTGAAGAAGTTTGGTTGAAGGAGAAGTCTGAAAGAAGTACGACTGTTGGAAGAGTCTGGCTGAAGGAGAAATTCGAAAGGAGTTCGACTATTGGAGGAGTCTGGCTAAAGGAGAAGTTTGGAAGAAGTTCAACTGCTGGAGGAGTCTGGCTAAAGAAGAAGCCTGAAAGGAGTTCAATTATTGGAGGAGTCCGAGGTTTAACCATGGAGGCTACTACTGGATGGGATCCTTTCGAGATCAAGCATCCAGCCAAATTTTGACAGGAGTGGGTTTATCCCCAACACTAGTCTTCCTACTTCTGAGTTTGAAGTTCAAGGGAAGGAAGTACCGAGTGTGACTGTCGAAGTTTCTTTCCATTTCCTATGCTAGCTTGGATGAGGCATTTCTTGGTGCTTCTGCATCGGCATCAAAGCTTCATAAATTTGAGGCGACCTAAAGAGATGCCTTTGGAGCTCCATGCCAAAACTCTGCCTAAGGTATGACATCATTATGGGGCTATCCACCGCTAGTCTCTGCCATGATACATGGGGCACACATCGACCATAGGCTGATTGAAGGAGATTCGCAATCATAACCGCCTAGAATCCTCAAGACTATTTAATCTATTTTCTTCCTCCGAGTCATTACCTCTCCTGAAATCTTCCTCCTCTTCTTTTAGTTTTTTTTATCTCCATCGTGCGAGAGCTCAAGCTTTTTCTTTCGCTTCCTTTGATCCCAAGTGTTCTCCCATCTGTCTTATATGGCCTTTGTCGTCTTCCTACCTCTTCCAATCGACTTAGGTCAGCTTCGCTATCCTTTTCCAAGTTATTCCTGCATTATCTACTTTCCGCTCCTTAGGTCTCTTTGTAGAAGTTTTTTGCACTTCATTTTCATAACTTTTTAAGCATTTTTTATGATTTTGCTTTGATCCGGATGTCCACCGAGGAATCCTGGTTGACCTGCTCGAGGAGTTCGACTCCTTTAGCCTTAGCGAACCTATCTCCTAGGGAGGCCAAGCTTTCTAAGTTGCCCCCTCCTTCCTTTGCATTGGATGTTATTACCTACCAACTTTGGCCTAACGATCTTTCATTAGCTAGGATTCAATTCGGTATTCCCTTCGAATACGAGCTCAAACTTTTCATATCCAATGATAGGGCCTGCTCTCCACCTCCCAACCGAACCTGCCTGTATTTAGAGGCTCTTCGGGCTAGGCTTAGGTTACCCTTACCCCCTTTCATGGCCAACCTATTTAGATTTCTCAACATCTTTCTTGCTGCTATGGTGTCGAACTCCTTTAGGTTCATCGTAGGATTTCTTTTCTTATGTACCATGGTAGGCGTCTGACCGACCATTTTCTTATTTTGGACCTTCTTTACCTTCAAATGCCACTCGACTGCTAAGGATTGATGCTATGTGTCCCTCCAATTTGACAAAAAGGGATTACTTAAGGGCACCCCCTCTTCCATCCATGGCTGGAAGGAGAAATTTTTCTTCATCTCAAACCCATCCTTGAGGTTAGGACTTTCTCTATGGGGGGAGATAAGGGACTCAATCCATCGAGCTCCAGGGTTGGAAAGTGAGGATCGAACTTTGATCAATATATTGAAGGATTTTAATGTTCTGCCAATCCTCGATCTTTTGGACAAGCAGATCCTATTTAACCTCAGCCTCAGTCCCCTAAATCCAACAGGTAGTCCTTTTTTTTTTTAATCAATTGTGGGGTGTTCTTCATCCAGACCTTAGCTTTTCTTTGACCTTTCCTAACTTAGATTTTTATTCTTTATAGAGATGACTCCTGAGACCATCTGACCAAGGGACATAAATCCCTCAAGAGGAAAGGCAGCCCCATTGGGGATCTTCCAAAGAAGGCCCACATTGGTGAGTCCAGTCATGCCGTGCTGATCCAGGCCATGCCCGCCCTTGAGCCTGCTACCACTGTACCTAGCTCGACCCCATCTGAAGAGGTTACTCCATCTGCTTTCCTCCAGTTGGAGGAAGCCATGGGGAAAAGAAAGAAAAGGGTTGTCGGTAAGAAGGTCGGAAGGAGGGTCGAGAGCTCCGAAAAGTGGGGGTCCCGACCCAGAACAAGCTTCTCTGGACGATCAGAAGGTTGTCCAATCACTCATGAAAGGGAGTATTCTTCCCAACATTGCGGCAAAGATGCTACAGAAGGGCAACATCGAGAGATTCGATGAGTCCTTCGTCGCCTACCTTGAGATAGTCTTCTCTCTCATAGTCTTGGTCTAGGATATTTTCCATTTTCGAAGTCAGAGCTTCCTAATTTTAACTTAGTTTTCTATTATAGCTTAGGCATTATCTCTTCACCTACTTTGAGGCAGTCGGTTAGAGGCGGGCTAAAACCTCGAAGGCCCTCAAGGAAGCTCGTGCGAAGGTTGAGAAGGCCCAGGCCAAAGTTGAGAGCTTAAGGGTGGCTTCGAAAATCTAATCCACTGAGGTCGAGCGCCTTCGGAAAGAGTTGAGGGTAGAGCATGAGGAGACGACGAACTTGAGGACTGCCTTGGCTCAAGAGAAGGAGGAAATGAAGAAGATGGAAGAAGGGGTCGGCGTGGTGGTGGAGCGAGTGGTCGAAAGCTTCAAGTCCTCTAAGGACATAAAGAATATTAAAATAGCTTTTGCTCAGGAGGCTTTCATCGAGGGATTCCAGATCTTCCTAGGGAGGGTCACTGAGAATTTTTTCGAGATAGATTTGGACCTCTTGATGGAAGAGCCCGGAGATAGTGCTGATCCTTTTTCCCTCGGGGTCGGAGTTGTCCTAGTTGACATCCCTTCTTCTGCAGTCGTGAGAGCTATACCGAAAGCTCCTGAACCCATCACTACAGTGTCCAAGCCTGCCCATGGACCAGATGCAAATGAAGATGCTCCAACCTCTCCTATGGTCGAGCTGCCTGAGGTCTAGATTCTCGAAGATCATGTAGCTTTCTTTTTCTTTTTTTTTTAATGCTGATGTATATAAAAACATCCAAGTAAATGAAAGATAATTCTTTTTCTAGCCTTAATTATACTTTGTGTTTCATTTGCATGGTTCAAAATGCTCTTGATGAACTAGGTCATGACTCCCCTCTTCCAGTTGATGCCGATCCTTTGCCCCATAGGGTTTTGATTAGACCACTAATTAGGAGCTTGAAGAAGAAGATTCATTGCTTGAAGAAGAAGTTGAGAAAAATCGAGGATGATCTCCAAGAATCGAGGAAGAACACTTCGAAGGCGACTATCGAAGTTACGCACCTTAGGAACCTGCACAGGAAGGACTCCATCAATTTTAGCATTTGGAAGGGCAGCTTCAAGAAAGAAATGGCTGAACTAAAAGGATGTGCTAGCAACAAGTCTTGGAAGTTAACGACAAACATAAGCTTCCTCGAGATCGACCTTACAGCGATGAAGAAAAAAATTCAACTACTGGAGGAAACTTCATCATGATCTACCGATAGGACCTGGTACGATTGAAACTGGTCCAAGAGGTTCTCCGAACTTCAGAAATAGCTTCACGATGTCGAAGCCTGGCATAATAAGTATAAGCTAACTTGATCAAAAAAGGTGACAAGGCTTGAGCATGAGCTCTGAACAGCTAACAGAGAGGTGAGCCATCTCCAGCAATAACTAGCTGATGGTCGGTGGGCTATCTTTAGTGGAGAGTCAGAGGAGATGCCTTCTTGAAGAAGACCATCGGTGAGCTTTCAGAGGTTGTTGGGATGGAGAAAGCTGAAGTGCAGCAGTTGAAGCTGCAACTGATCTATGAGCATCAACCCATCTAGGATGCAGAGGCCGAGACCGAGGTCCTATGGAGGTGATGGTGGAAGCTCGAGGGCCAGTTCCGACATATCAATAGAGTGTACATAGATAATTTATATAAAAAGAAAGAACTTAAGGAGAAAATCGTTAGGTTGAAGCAGGCCTTGGTGATGGTCGACGTCGACGACCCGAAGCCCGAGGAGTCCAGTCTATCTTAAAGCTTTGCCTCTTTTTATATATATATATCTTTTTGTAATTGATCTTGCCGATCCCTGCCATGTTGGCTTTCTTGTAATATGTAGTCAGTTTGGCTGACCTTCATCCTACTTGTAATAAATTTAAACTTATAATAAAATAATACCTTGTCCATTGTTGCCTCATGTGAATGCAATGCTCGCCTTCGACCCTTCTCTCTTTTTTTTGTAATCGGTCTTGCTGATCCTTGCTGCATTGGCTTCCTTGTAATAAGTAGTCAGTTTGGTTGACCTCCATCCTACTTATAAAAAATTTAAACTTGTAGTGAAATAATACCTTGTCCGTCGTTGCCTCATGTGAATGCAATGCTCGCCTTTGACCCTTCTCTCTCTTCTTCTTTTTTCTTTACTCTTGTTAGGATGAGGTTCTCCTCCTATTCCTACCAAGGCTGTCAGGGCATATTAGGATCGATGTCAGGGCCTCTCACCTCTTTCCATCTAAAGTAGATGAGGCCTTCAATTTTGCTCACGTTAGGATGAGGTTCTCCTCCTGTTCCTAACAGGCTGTAGGGGTACATTAGGACTGTTGTCAGGGCCTTTCCCCTCATCTTGTCTAAAATAAATGAGGCCTTTGACTTTGCTCATGTTAGGATGAGGTTCTCCTTCTGTTCCTAATGGACTGTAGGGGTACATTAGGGCAATTGTTAGGGCCTCTCCCCTCATCTCATCTAAAATGAATGAGACCTTCGACTTTACTCACATTAAGATGAGGTTCTCCTCCTATTTCTAATAGGCTGTAGGGGCACATTAGGGCCATTGTCAGGGCCTCTCTCCTCATCTTGTCTAGAATGAATGAAGCCTTCGACTTTGCTCATGTTAGGATGAGGTTCTTCTCCTGTTCCTAATGAGCTGTAGGGACACATTAGGGCCATTATCAGGGCCTCTCTTCTCATCTCGTCTAAAATAAATGAGACCTTCGATATTGCTCACATTAGGATGAGGTTCTTCTCTTATTTTTAATAGATTGTAGGGGCATATTAGGGCCATTGCCAGGGCCTCTCCCCTCATCTCATCTAAAATGAAGGAAGCCTTTGACTTTGCTCACGTTAGGATGAGGTTCTCCTCTTGTTCCTAATGTGGCTGTATTTATCGTGAGATTAAGTTTGGAGGGTAGTCTTCTTTATTACCGATATACAACAACAATTAGGATATTGAAGTAGGAGGATTTCATTGCAATCAAATCATTGGTAATACATTCGTAGATTTTTCAAATTCCATGGCTGAGGTAGGTCTGCCCCTCCAAGTTCCTTCAAGTTGTATATCCTAGGTTGAATGACTTCTGTGACCTCGTAGGGTCCTTTCCAATTTGGGACAAGCTTCCCTTGGTTCTGAGGCTGAGAGATGGTGGCTCGCCGAAGCACTAGGTCCCCCACCCTGAACATTTTACCTCTGACTCTAGAGTTATAGTATCGGGCCACCCTTCGCCTGTAAGCTGCCATCCAAACTTGGGCTTCCTCTCTTTTTTCTTCTAATAGGTCGAGGTTGGCTCTAAGGTCTTACGGGTTATGCTGCTCGTTGAAAGCCACTACCTATGCCGATGATGCTTAAGTTCGATCGGGATGACTGCCTCTATTCCAAAAGCCAAGGTGAACGGTGTTTCTCTAGTCGACAGCCTTTGGATAGTGAGGTATGCCCATAGAACATGATAAAGTTCATCCACCCAGGCCCCTCTTGCTCTTTCAAGTCTTGTCTTGATGCCTTGCAATAGGATCTAGTTGGTCACTTCAGCTTCTCCATTTGCCTGCGGGTAGGCTACCGATGTAAAGTGGTGGGAGATATTCAGACCTTCATAGAACTCGACGAACCTCGCCCCGATGAATTATCGGCAATTATCTGTTATGATAGTTCGAGGTAGTCCAAATCTAAAGACGACCAACTTTCAGATGATGTTCTGCACCTTGGCTTCGGTAATCTTTGCTAGTGGTTCAGCCTCGATCCATTTAGTGAAATAGTTGATGGCGACTGGGAGAAACTTTCGTTGCCAAGATGCCATTGGAAAGGGTCCAAGAATATCCATTCTCCACTTCAAAAATGGTCAAGGAGCACTCAACGGGGCAAGCTCAGTGGCTGGTTGCCTTTGGTCATTCGCGTTCCTTTGGTAGCGATCACATCTCCTGACGTAATCAACGTAATCACCATGTATAGTCGGTCAGTAATATCCTTGTTGGAGCAGCTTATGAGATAGAGATCTGGCATCCAGATGGCTCCCATAAATTTTCTCGTGCACTTTTCATAGTGCAAAATCGACCTCAGAGGGTCGGAGGCACCTCAGTAATGGAAGGGAATACGACATTTCATATAGCTTATTCTCATAAAGAACATACCGAGAGACTTGGTTTCTCAACTTTTGAGCCTCTTTCGGGTCACGAGGAAGAACCGCATCCTTAAGATAAGTGATCAGCGGGTTAATTCAGCAGAGCTCCTGGCCAACCTGCATGATGGGTTGCGGTTCCTCTGTGCATGGGCATTTCAATGTCTTAAAGTAAACTTCTTTCGAAAGCTCATTAGGAGCTAGGGTGGCTAACTCGAAAAGAAGGTCGGCCCTAGCATTTTCTACTCTCGAAATTTGTCAAATGCTGAAGCTACCGAAGGTTGGGGTCAAGCTCTTCACCTTCTCTAGATATTTTACCGTGCTTTCTTTCCGAGCTTCATAACTACTGCTGACCTACCCCATGATCAGTTGGGAGTCACTGCAAACCTGAAGTCGATCAACTCCTAATTTTTTAGCTATCCTGAGCTCAGCTATTTGGGCCTCATATTCTATCCCATTGTTTGTCGCCAAAAATTTAAAATGCAGCACGTACTCCATGATGATCTCTTCCAGATTGATCAGGATCAGCCCAACACCTACTCCAAAGCATTGGAGGAGCCATCGACAAATAGGGCCCAGAAATCTTCAAGAAGGTCCATTCTTTCTTCAGAGGAGCTCGTCATTCAACTATGAAGTCAGCCAGTGCCTGAGCCTTGATTGCTGGTCGAGGTCAATAGTTGATGTCGAACTCTATTAGTTCAATGGTCCATTTTACAATTCTTTCAAAAGCATCCATTTGATGAAGGATTGCTCTGATCGATTGATCAATGAGGAGCGTTATAGCATGTCTCTGAAAGTAAGGCTGAAGTCTTCTTACTACAATCAGAAGAGCATAAGTCAATTTTTTCAACTTTATATATCTGATCTCGACATCCCTTAGGATTTGGCTTATGTAGTAGACTGGTCGCTGTACTTTTATCTCTTCTTTGATCAGGACTGCCACTAGCGCCGTAGGGAAGACTGTGAGGTAAAGAAATAGCTCCTCTCTAAATTTGGGTTTGGCTAGTAGTGGGGCGAGCAGAGGTAGTTCTTGAGCTTGTCGAATGACTTTTGACATTCCTGAGTCTAGGAAAAATCTTTTGATTTCCTGAGGATTTGGAAGAAGGGCATCAGGCATTCGATCAACCACGAGATAAAATGATTCAAAGATGCCACCTTCTTGGTCAGGTGCTGAACTTCTTCGATGGACTTCAGAGCGGTCATCTCCTGGATAGCTCGAATCTTCTTCGGGTTAGCCTCAATCCCTCATCTCGAGACCATGAACCCCAAAAATTTTTCTAAGGCTACCCCAAAGGTGCACTTGGTTGGGTTCAGCTTCATCTTGTATTTCCTAAGTGCATCAAAAGCCTCTTCAAGGTCAACAACATGATTGACAAACATTCAACTTTTGCCTAGCATGTCATCGATGTAAACCTCCATATTGCGGTTGATCTGCTTCTTGATGATTTTATTGACCAAGTGCTGATAAGTTGCACCTACATTCTTAAGCCCGAAGGGCATGATCCTGTAATAGTAAAGACCATGATTAGTAATAAAAGCAGTCTTCTCCTCATCCTCCGGTGTCATCCGAATTTGGTTGTAGCCAAAGAAGGCATCCATGAAGGTGAGAAGCACATAGTCTGAAGTCGCGTCCATCAGTTGATCGATTTTGGGCAAAGGATAGCTATCTTTTACAGGTCTTATTCAGCTTCTTAAAGTTGATGCACATCCTCCACTTGCTGTTGGCCTTCTTGACCAGGACCACGTTAGAGATCCAAATTGGATAGCTGACTTCTCGAATAAATCCAATGTTGAGAAGCTTGTCGACTTCTTCTACTATTGCCTTCTGTCTTTCTGGTGCATGGTCCCAAACACCTTCTTTCACCAGTCGATATTTGAGATCAATGGCCAACCGATGTTCCATAACCTCGGTGTCAATCCCAAGCATATTCATCGAAATCCAGATGAAGACGTCGGCATTCCTCCATAAAAAGGTGATGAGCTGCTCCCAAACTTCGTCTTCCAGATTGGAGCCAATTTGCACCGTATGCTCCGCATTTCCATCATTCAGGAGGATGGTCACAAGATCTTCTATGGGCTCATCCTGTTCTTTGGTAAGATCATTGCGGACATCAAGCCTGTCAACTGGACAGGGATCAAGTCGAGTGCCATTTTGTACGGTGATGGAGTAGCAGTGTCGGTCTAATGCTTGATCGCCTCTGATTTCACCTATTCTCTTGTTTGTTGGAAATTTTATCTTCAGATAATAGGTCAACACTACGGCTCATAGTGCATTCAGACCAGGTTGGTCGAGGATTGCATTATAAGCGAAGGGGGCTTTTATCACCAAAAAGTCGACCCACGCCTTGGCCTGCTTTGGATATTGTCCTACAGTCACAGCTAGAGTTATTATTCCCTCCACTAACACAGCATCGCCAGTGAAGCCAACCAATGTGGAGCTCATTGGTCCCAGGTAATTATCGGGTATGGACATTTTAAAGAAAGCATCATAATACAGAACATCAGTGAAACTTTTATTATCTACTAAAATATGGCGTACATCATAATCAGTAATATTTAAAGAGATTATAACCACATCATTGTGCAGAAACTAGACTCCTCAAGCATCCTCGTTGGTTAAAGTGATGGGCTCCTCAGTCATCCACCTCTTCTCAAGTTCTATCGATCTGCTAGCCTCCCTACGTCGAAGTCTCCTAGAGATGGCATTAATGATGCTGATCGAGGGCCGATCTTCTTACTGCTTCTCGCCCCTCGATGGTTCTTGCAGTAGGGGTGCTCTCGATCGATCCTCTCATCCCTCCAGCCGACGTCATAGAAATCAGCCAAGCCTACCATGCCTGATGAGCTCCTCAATCTCATCTTGGAGCTGGATGCACTTTTCTATATCGTGACCATGATTGTGATAGTAGAGGCAGAACTTGCTAGGATTGTGCTTGCTAGGGTGAGTACGCGTTCCTTTCGATCTCGATAGTTGCTCCTTAATCTCCATCAGTACTTGAATTTTTGGAGCATTAAGAGGGGTGTAGTTATGGAATCTTCTAAAGGAAAAGCTCTATCGCATCCTTCTATCCGAGCTTCTTTGCCTCTAGGCTCGGGTAGGAGTTCGAGCCCACTTACGCTCTGAAGGAGTTTGGGAGTGTGGTCGAGCTCAGCTCGATTTCTCTCCATTTGTAGACACATTCTATTTGCCCGCCTACCGCTTTTGGGTGGCTTCATTATCCCTGGTCTTAAAGGCTTCTTCATCTCGGACATAACCTTCAACCCGAGCCAGCATATCTACAAAATTCCTAGGATACTTCTTCTCCAAGGAGAATAGCAAATCATTCTTCTGAAGGCTGCTCTTGAGTGCGGCCATTGCAACAGACTGGTCCAGATTCTGGAACTCCAATGCAGCTTTATTAAATCGGGTGACATAAGTTTAGATAAATTCTCCCTCCTTTTGCTTAATATTCATCAAAGAATCTGAATCTCGATGGGAACGTCGGCTACTAACGAAATGAGCCACAAACTGATGGCTCATTTGATTGAAAGAAAAGATGGTACTCGACTTAAGGATCGAATACCAATTTCTAGCAACTCTCTTGAGGGTGGACGAAAAAGCCCGATATAAAATGGCGTCTGATGCTCCATGGAGCAGCATCATTATTCGAAAGGCCTTCTATGGTCGATCAGATCGGTGGTCCCATCGTAACTCTCAAATTAAGAGAGCTTGAAGTTCGACAAGATCGATTCCTACATAATCATTTAAGAAAAAAGAGGGTTAGTACAAATATCATTACCGTGGGAGGAGGGAGCATGATGGAGTTCTTTGATTCATCGACTCATTTTCTGAAGCCTTTGATTCAAGAGATCTTCATGATCGTTAATCTCCAGGATTTTCTAATGGAATAGAACAAATCTCCCTTCGGGGGTAAGTCATGGTCTGAGCAAGGGCTCTCTACCCTCTACTTCCCTTTGTCAGGGGTTGCCAGTTGATTGACCCAAGTCGGCCACCCCCAGATCGGGTTATCTGGCTCCCAAGAAATCTACTCCGATCGAGATGGCACCGGAGATGGCTACTACTGCCGCATGGCCTGCACTGCTTCAGTGAGGCATGGACCTGTTGGACTAGCAGGTCGAACTGCACCGTGTCCACCATCGCAGGTGGTGGGGCTTGAGACATAGGAGATGAAACTAGGGTGGAAAGATCTAGATGAGATCTGACCGCAGAGGTGGTTGACCATTCGATTGAAGCCTTTCTAGGGGGCATCCATGAGAGGTCGAGAGAAAAAGTAGGACTCTGGCTGGGATGAAGAGGGATCTTCACTATGTATTCTTTCAAGAATAAGAGAACCTCAATAACTTGAGGGGCCCCTTCCTCTAGTGCCAATTCTATTGGTGCGAAATCTGACTGTCGTCGAAGTCGAAGCTGGATTTAGAGAGGACAAGGTCATCATCAGGACCTGCAAAATAACTCTCATCCAGAGTCTGGGGTGGTGGCTCCGGCAAGATCCTCCGATGATCAAGTCAACTCTTTTGGCCTACAGAAATAGAACACGTAGAGAGATTCTAGCAGAGTTTTTAGGAAGAGAAGGAGAGCTTCTGGGAGAAAGCATATCTGGAGGGTCTCTTATATAGATGGAGCCTGTAACAAACTGATAGGGATAGCCATAACCATCCGATAGTGGGATGTTCAAGACAACGTAGAGTTTGTTATGGGGAATAGTGTCTATTATCATGATGTACATGTCCATCGGGATCCAACGGTCGAAGCTCGGATGGGAGAGATTGACGGTTCTTTTGGCTATACCGAGGATGAGTGCCGAGGTCCTCTGGGGCTGATGGATGAAGTTCTGAGGGAGTTTAGCTATTTGGAGGAGTCCATCTAAAGGAAAGATCTAGAAGGATTTTGACTGTTGGAGAAGTCCAACTGGGGGAGGAGTCTGCTTAAAGGAGAAGTTCAGGAGTTTAATTACTGGAGAAGTTCAGCTGAAGGAGAAGTCTGAAAGAAGTTCGACTATTGGAGGAGTCTAGCTGAAGGAGAAGCCTAGAAGGAGTTCAACTGTTGTAGGAGTCTGGCTGAACGAGAAGTTCAACTGCTGGAGGAGTCCGACTGAAGGAGAAGTCCGAAAGAAGTTCAACGTTTGGAGTCTGAGGTTTAACCATGGAGGCTGTTGCCGAGCAGGATCCTTTTGAGATCAAGCTTCTAGCCGAACTTCGGTAGGAGCAGGTTTATCCCCTACAATAGCTATTAGGCCTGACCAAAAACTTTCTTGGCTAATCTAATACATGAAAGCACTCACTGAGCCCGTGTACGTATATCTGATATTCTCTCATCTCCTAAATCTAAACTCGACCAATACATGAGTTAGCTTACTTAAGACCCTATTGGATCAAGCATTAAGACCCCTTGGATTTGTCCCAATCCAAGACCAAACAAAAAACCCGAACATTCTATTCACCATCCATCGAGCTGGCTTGCTCAGGAGCCAAGCCAGCTCGCACAGGAGCTAAGTCGGCTCAATTGCATCATGCTCGAATGTGTCTTCTGTCTGCCTGAGACATCTGGCTCGGTAGTGTCCTGAGCCCGCTCGATCTTATCCCTAGCCAGCTCGGCTGCATGCTTGAGCTGGCCCTACTGTGTGCCAGCCCCTGTCTTGGTTGATTCTCTTTCTTAGCTCTGGTTCTTTGCTCCATCTTATGGCCCAAGTCTTCGAAACACCTACCAAGCCCCTCAAGGTTCTCACACTTGAACCTTAAGCTTCGTGCAGGGCTACATGCTGCCTTCATCTAGGATAACTCTTGTCCTAGCCCTAGGACTCATGCCCATCCTAGTCTCTCAAAGCCGACACTTTGGCTCCTCCTATGGCCTTCCAAGGCTTGGAAGCACCACAAATCCTAATACCATATGTATATATATGTGAGGTCTCTAGAAAGTATATCTTGGTTATACTTACTCTTGTATGTAGATGACATACTGATAGTATGTAAGAGTAAGAAAGTTGTGCAGGAGTTGAAAGAAGCTTTATCTCAGGAGTTTGAGATTAAGAATTTGGGAGCTACAAAAAAGGTCCGTGGTATGAAAATCATTAGAGATAGAACTAAGAGGCTGCTACATCTATCTTAGGGAGGATACAACAAAAAGATCTTAGAGAGGTTTAGTATGAAGGATGCCAAACCTACTGAGCTGCCATTTGTCGGGCATGTTAGACTCTCTAAGACCATGTCACCATAGACTGAGATGGAGGTTCAGGAGATGGAAAAGATTCCATATGCTTCTGATGTGGGAAGTATTATATACTTTATGGTATGTTGTAGGCCAGATTTAGCCCATGCAGTGAGTTAGGTGAGCAAGTTTATGGCTTAACCTAGAAAGGAGCATTGGAGAGCACTTAAGGGTATCCTCAGATACTTGATAGGTTCAGTTGGGATTGGCATCTACTATGGTCAGTGGGAAGGTGCTGAGGAACATCCTAATATGTCCAAGGAGGCTCGAGGGCTAATAGAGGGGCTTGTAGATGCAGATTTTGGTAGAGATGTGGACACTTGACGTTCGACTATAGATTTTGTATTTAGCCTATATGGAGGTCTTATCTCATGAAGATTTTGCTTGTAGCCAATTACGATCTTGTCCACTACTAAAGCGGAGTACATTGGTATCAAGGAGGCAGCAAAGAAAGCTCTATGGTTGAAGGGCCTGGTACTGGAGATGGGATTCCCATAGGATGCAGTCAGAATGCATTGTGATAGCCAGAGTGCTTTGTTGCTCACATAGAACTCTGTGTATCATGTGAGGACCAAGCACATTGATATCAGATACCACAGAATCAGAGAGCTAGTGGAGGATGGTGAAGTGGATCTAGAAAAGGTTCACACTAAGGAGAATCCAGTTCATGTGCTCACAAAGGTACTTCCATGGAATAGCTTTTACAATTACATGATATTGATGGGGCTAATGGATAGAGCTGAGATCACAAGGACTTGAGAGCACCAAGATGGAGATTGTAAGCTCAGGTATGGTACTCTCAAGCCTTGAAAGCAAGTGGAAAGAGAGCAAGGAGCGAATGGAACCAGACATCAAAGATTGTCAAAAAATGCTTCAGTCGAGCTGGGTTGACTATTGACTGAGCTGGCTTGAGTAGAGGTCCAGAAAGCATATCAGGCTAATATGTTGGATGAGCTGGCTCGATACATGCCTGAACTGGCTTGAGTGGAAGTTGAGCTAGCTCGAATCCTGAGATAGCCGACTCGAGCAGGAGACCAGAGAGTGCTCGTAGGAGATATCATCGTCGAGTCAGCCGAATTGCTGATCGAGCCAGCTCGAGCAACGAATAGAATAATCCATGGATTCTATTCTGGCCTGGGATTGGGTTTAATTCTAGGAACTTAGGGTCTTGGTTTGTATGTTCCTAAGGGGGCTAACCTAAGGATTGGGCTAGGATTTGTCCAATGGGTGTGTGCATGGGAGACATGGGTGTACATGAGCTTGGTGAGTGCATCACATTAGGTTTGCTAGGGGAGTTTGTTAGGTTTGGTCATATTTGACCATGTATATATATACTATGCATTGAGTTTTGTAAACAAGAGAAGCACGAAATCAATACAAGCCTTTTTGTTCCTAAAATATCTCTCTTCCTCTCTCGTTCTATCCCTTTTCTCCATGCCCTAGGATTTTCTAGGGTTTCAATAGAACAACCATCTCTTTCCTCGGATCTTTGTTGCTGTCTTTGCAATCTTCAAGTAGCAAGGATTGTTCTAACAATTAGTATCAGAGCAGTACCAATTTTTCCAACAACAACATCTATGCACACTTCATCAAGCCTAGAACATCCTACACATCTCAAAGAGTCATACTAGAGGACGGACTAAGATATAGATCTATATACATAAGGTACCATGGTTATCTTAGGTCTAAGGTTCACTTGCACCACTTTCATCAGAGAATTATCATTGACTTGCTCATAAGGATATTAGATCTTCTTGTGGATCAGTTTAGCAAACTCAATCTCTAATGAGTACCCACACCCTTATATTGTCTTCATATTAATATAGGATCTATCACTCTCTTCTTTGAGCATACATAGGATATGCCAGTTTTATCGGTATCATTGATCTCCAACTCAATAATCCTATGAATAGAAATATTTTAGATTGCGACTATCAAGATTTTAGGTCTCACCAGAGTGATCTTATTATGGTCCTAAAATTATTGTCCTAATCTATGGGGTTCATCATAATCTTAATTAAGTTATAAATGAGATGATAAGATGCACATATGATGAAATATAATGCCTCATATTATTTATAAATAATCAATATCATGTACATGAGTAAGAAGATAAAATAGAAAAGTTCCATCATATCATCTATGCGATTGGCTTGCAGTTATCAAGAGATTGAAGTTATCAAGAAATGGAAGCCAGTCACAATGTTGGCTGAATTGAAGGTCATCGAAGATGGAGGTTGAGGTCCTATCTCAGACCGAACTTGAAGTTATCAAGAGATGGAAACCAGTCACAATGTAGGCTGAATTGAAGGTCATCGAAGGTTGAGGCTGATGTCCTATCTCAGGCCGAACTTGAAGTTTTCAAGAGATGGAAGCTAATCACAATGTAGGTTGAATTGAATGTCATCGAAGCCTAATGCCGCGGTCCTATTTCAAGCCAAACTTAAAGTTATCAAAAGGCTGAAGTCCCCACTCTTGGCTCCAGGTCGTCAACTCCTCCTACATGCCATGAGGGAAAAATACCTGACATGATTCTTGAGAAAATTCTAGTTGGCAAATAAAATATCTCTTACAACTCACTGCTCTCCAATAACTAATAATCCACAATCCATCCTAACAAACTTCGGATCCTTCTACAAATGGAGAAAAAGGGGGACCCCAAGATATGCAACTTCTTCTTTCCAAATGCTCATCTTCTTCCTTCTATTGAATGAAAAACTGACTTAAGCATCAAAGGGTTTCCATCGGAGCGAACTTCGGTCGAGAACTTCTCTTGCAGGTATGGCCACCTCCATCTCGTTGCCATCGACTTGCCGCCATCGTATAACTCTAACAAATCTAACCTCGAGATGGATTTCTGCATCAATAGATGGTGCTAGAGGAAGGGGCTTTGAGCCCGTTTATGGAAAGAAATGAGCATCCAGTGAGAGAAGCTCCATTGCGTCGCTTCAATGCCATAAGATCTAGATCTTATTCGGGCTTAAATTGGAGGGCTCAAAATGAGGGAGAAATTTTAATTAGAGAGAAAAGCTCAAGCAAGGAAGGGGACGATGACAAGGATGATCTGAACCAGCAAAGATGCCATAAGATCCAGATAAGAAATATAATTATGAATTTTTTTTAGTCATATTATATTTTTATTTTTTCATCCTTCCTTTTGAATTCTATATAGAATTAAAATAATAAAAAGGGGATCTTCATTTACACTTCAATTTGCTGGGTAAAATCCAATTTAGGAACTTCATAAATAGGAGCAAATTTGATGCCCAGCAAGGATTCTTACATCAATAGCGTCTCGTGAAATGCGTGTTCGATTTCCTTGATTCAAAAAATAAAATTCTTCCAATTTGATAGGGATGTAAAGTGAAGCAAGAACTTAAAATTTATCATGGTTTAGAAATTGAGACAATGAACAAATGTCGGCCTTCTTCCAAATGCTTGCAGGAATGGCAACTTGAGTGAAAAATGTTCTAAAATTAACTATCGACACTCCACATACTGACGTCTACACAAATTAAGATGACTACTAGGTCAGCTCTAGATCTGATGGTGAAAGAAGAATACCAAAATTGAGGGTTTGAAATGTTGCAAAACAAGAGGATACAGCTACACTGTGAACTTCTAAGGCTTCTTAAGACTTTCACAATTCTATCAACTTTCACCATATTAACCATTAATAAGTATCTTTTTTCTAACAATAAGATAGTAAGCTGCATAGTTTTTGATATTTATTTATTTATCTATTTATTTTTGCTATAGATCATGATAATCCAAAGTCCAAGTCAAACCATCAGAAAGTGGTGGAAATTAAATACGAAGAGCTTTTCAAAAAAAAAAGAAAGAAGAACGAAAAAGCAAAAAATAGAGAAAGAGAAAATAGGGGTGGGGCGGGTGTCCATGAGCCTCTCCCCAACTCCTGCAACTTCATCAGCCTCCCCCATGCCCGTCACACATCCGATAGGCCTTCCCCATGTTCGTCACAGCTGTCCAGCTGGCCTCCTCCAAGCCCACGTGTCCCTTTGGTCGAACTCCTCCATGTGCACACATGTGACTGAACCCATCATGACGGCGCCGAAGCCCTTTGATGTTGTCCTCTCCTATGCTTTCAGGCGCAATGCACAATGACGCCTCCAATCATGAGGGCACCATACCGATCTCCCCACTGGGTGGCCCTTCAGCCAATTTTCTCCTCCTGCGCATCAGGCACGGCCGTCCGACCTCCTCCAAATGCACGAGCATCTAGCTGATCTCACCCAATGCAGCCCTCCGATCAATTTTCTCCTCTTGCGTGTCAGGCACGGACTCCGACCAATCTTCCCTCCCTATGCATTCGATCGAGCATCTTTCTCCCTAGTGCAATGACACCTTTGGCGAATCTCATCTCCCCATGCTCCCAAGCGCGGCCCATAATGGCATAGGACTTCTCCTCCCTCATAATCCCAGATGGCTCCGACGCTCTCTCTCGCATGGTCGGGTACACCCTCCTCAATAGACCTCTATCTTGTATGGTAGAGATCCTCCACTATGCTCTCAGGTGCAGCCTACGGCACCCCTCTATCCGAACTTCTTGCTTCCAGACCAAGCCTGCATTCAAGCCCCTCTGATCTTCCTCCCCTGCGCTCCTAGGTGTAGACTGTGATGATCTTCGACCTTATCCTCCATCACGAGCCTGTGGTGGCTCTGACCTTATCCCTACGAGCCCTTAGCCATAGCAGATCCCCTCTCTCGGGCACAACCCACGATGACTCTAGCAGATCTTCTACCTCTGCGCACCTGGACGACCTCTAGTCCAGAAGATCTCCTCTCCCTACATGCCAAGATGACCTCCAACTGACCTTTTCCTCTCCCGCACGATGACTCTGACCATCTTCTCTCTCCCAAGCAACTATGGCGGCCAAACTTTCCTCCCATGAGTGGGCAATGCGATAATCAATTTCTTCCTCGTGCATCAATCTCCTTCTTTGCGACTTCGAACGGTAGCTGTCGATCACAATGCAACCGATCTTCTTCCTCCGCACTCCCTAGAATGGCTGGGACTAGTCGCAGTGACTGCTTGTTGTTATAGCATCAAATAATAATTTAAAACCAAACTTACTTTGGATTAGGACAGTGGTGAGTCAGGTGTCAATTTTCTCGAAGATTGAAGGCTAAGTTACTTTCAATTTAAATAAAAATAAAAATTAAATTAATTTTAAAGCAAGAATTTAAATAAGAAGATGAAAGAGAATTAATTTTGGATTTTAGCAAATTAAATAAAAGAAAGCAAGTAATTAATAGATTAGGATTTTGGGATTAATTAAAAGTATTCTAGAATTTTGAATCCATATCTAACAGGATTGCGATAATTTCTTTTGATGCAAAAATTTATTATTTTAAAAATTTAGTTATGATTATAACCTATTTTCTTTGAGCACAAACTGTATCTTCCGAGCACGATCCATCTCAATAGAATCATAAATTATTCAATACTTTAATTCTTAAAAATTGGTAACATGGCTTTTACTGATTCTCTTTAACATAAATAATTAAATTGAGCATGGATTGTATCTCCTGATCATAATTCATCTCCATAAACGTAGCCTATTTAAATATTAATCAATAAAAATTATGTTAAAATTTCATGCATGGAGGATAGAATTTAGGATTTGATAAGAGAATAATTTATTCATTGCATAAAAAATTATAGAAAATAAGAAAAATAAAAATACAACCCATGTTCGAAGACTTCATCTTCATCCCAGAATTTGATGTTTAGCTGCTCATGATTTGGAATTTGCTCACTCGTAGCATCTTTTGATCTCCCAAAGAAAAGTAAAAAGAAAAGAAAAAGAAAGGAAGAAGAAAGAAGAAAGAAGAAGAGAGGAGAAGAGAAGAGAAGGGAGAGAGAGAAAGAGAGGATTTGGAGCGGTTTTTTGAGGCTTTGAAGGCCCCTATGGGCTCTCTACTAGCTTGGTGGCATAATCAATCTTAAATAGAGGAGAAATCAAGCTTTTTAGAGGTATTTTTAGAGTTAAAATTTGGGTCCTGGTCAATTTAGAAAATCCTGTTGAAGTCTGATTGTTTCTGACTATTGAACTGAGAAGAAACAGCTCAAAATCCACCCAAAAACCACTGCAAACCCTGCTGGATGTGTTTCTGGTCGTTCGATCAAAGTCTAGATTGATTTCACCTATTGGATCGTGCTTAAGATGCTGGAGAAGTCCTATTAAAAATCGAAGATGCTGCCTGTCATTCGATCCCGACTGATTGCAATGTCAGCCGTCGGATCATGCAATAGTGCTGGCCGCCCATCTGTGGACCATATGAAGACCGGGTGTGTCATAGACCGCAGCCAACCCACGCACACCACGTCAGATATAATGACGAAAATACCCTTATGAGCCACGATAAAAATTTGGTAGACCCTTTAAGGGTCTATGCTAGCCGTGTGGGACGCTCTGATTCACAGCACGTGATGAGCTGGATGGTCCATGCTTCTACCATGTACCGACCGCTCGGTCCACCATACGCCGAACTAATTTTTTTTATTTTTCTTTTCTTTTAAGCTTTTAGGCTTCATAACTTTTTCATTTTAGCTTCGATTTGAGTGAAATTTATTGCATTAGAATCCATAAATCAAGCTCTTCACACTGATTGACTTCTTTCCTACAAAATATAAATAAAAGTATTAATTTTTTAAATAAATATTAAATATAATATTATTTTAATACATTTATTTAGTATTTTATGTGATTATCACACCTTCCAACTTAAATTTTACTCATCCTTGAGTAAAGAAAGAAAAATTAGAAGTATGTACTGACTCAACAAGAGATGAAAGTTTCTTAAGGACACCTTAAAGTTAGTTGATACTTGATTAGAGATTTAAGAAATACGTCATCGGATTATTAATTCTATCCCAATATATTGGTTAAGTAAAAAACATAAAATTTAAGAGCTTTTTTTGGCTAATTTTCCACCTTTATTCTTTAAATCATCTTTCTTTAATATGGACAAGAGATTTTTTTTTCAATTTTTTTTCATAATATTTTTTTACTCATACCCATATAAAGTACATTCCTTATCGTATATAGGCCGAAAGAAATTTTTTTTTAAGAATCACTCAGAAATTTGTCTATTTTAGACCTGACATTTATTGGATTTTCTTAATAATTAGGTCCTTAGTATTTCAAAAATTCTCTAAACCATTAATCAATCATTGATTAAAATTCCTAAAAATTTTTAAATTGGCACGAAATCAAGTACATAAGACTAATTATCACCATACTTGAGGACTTTAAAGTTTTTAATTTGTCCTTCCACCTAACTTAATTTCCATTATCCTCAATGGAGAAAAGAATAGAGTGTGATAAAAGACATGAAAAATAATGAGAAAAGAATTCTCCTAGTTTAGGGTGGTTCTAGTCTCAGTCTAGCTTTATTTGTTCTTCATTCAGCATGGATTTGTAGTTCTCCCCCCAACTTAGTCCTGAAAGAAAGATAAACTAAAAAGAAAAAGCAAATTCAAAAGCAAAAGCCTAGGTTGCCTCCCGATAAGTGTTAAGTTTAACGTCTTCAACCAGACCCTATAAAGAAGTTTTAAGTAAAACCAATTTTAATACATCCTTCAGAGTTCCAAAAAGATAGGACCAAGCAGGAGGCCTTATCATCATGGCAGAAAAGCATTCATGGAATACTTTTCGATGATTAAGCATAGCCCTAATTAATAAAGTGTTCAGAGCAAGCATATTATACCAAAATTTAAGATTATCAAAGTTTTTAGGATGATCAAGAAGGGATTGTGCTTGATGAGTCAAGATTAGGGGTGGTAGTTTTTGAATTTCTTCATCTATAACCTGATCTACCCCTCTCCCTCTCTTAGGTATAATGTGTCTAGGCATCAATTCTTCCTGATCAAAATTATGGCACTTTTTTCTAAATTAATTTTAAATATGCCTCCATACATCATTTTAATATTGTAGATAAATTTTGAAGGCCATCCTCAAAAGTAGTGTCGAATACATAAAAATTATTCATAAAATCATTTTTCCTAATATCAGCAATATCCCATCCAAAAGCTTGTTTATGTGTATTTAGAACATCCATAAGTTGGTCTTTTTGGGTAGGTATTACTAGTAGGGTGTCAGTAGATTCATCAAAAAGTGGTATCAATTCTTGATCAATTGGTGGTTCTAACAAGGGAGCTAATGGTGGGCTAGGTGGTGGCTCAAGTTTTTAAATCCATAGTGGGATGGTTTTAGGGTAGGATGTATCTACTTGATCATTAACTTCTATATTGTATCAATCGTCATCAAAATTGTCCACCTCATAACGAGCCATATAGGGATTTAACAAATTTTAGGAAAAAATTATGGGTATAGCTTCCTCTAGTGTGATATTTACTTATGGTTCTAGGGAAGTCTCTACTAAATCCATCATCTCACTAGTTTGTCCATCTTTGTTAAAAGTATTGGGTGTTCCTGGGGCACTTAGGGATGGATCCATATATAAATAAGGTGATGGAATTGGTTTGTCCCATAATTCAGGTTCTTTCCTATATGCTTCTGCCTCCATAATGTGGTCTAAAAGGGTCTTTTTGGTTTTGCAGGGTTGTTTTATGACCCTTTCTTTCTCGAGAGTTATATTTGATTGTTTAGAAAAAGTTATAGGAACATCAAAATTTCTAGTCATATATGGTCCCTCAAGTTCACTTTTGGATTGATTAGGCAAGTTTTACTAAAAGCTATGGCTAATTGATCTGACTGTATTTTCAGACGAGCAATGACTTGGGAGTTTGAATTCATCAGTTGGTTCACGGTCTATATAAAATTACTAAGAGTAGTTGCTAGAGATGTAGGCCTTTGGTCATCTAGAGTATTCAATGGTTGAATGATAAATTCTAACTCGTCTACTGCTTGTTGAATCCTCTCCTCAAAAATTGACTCACTATTATTCAGAGAGGTTTGATAATGTGGGTATGGCATATTATAAGGTGTATCCATGAAAGTAGGTCCTCATGGCACCGATGAAATCACAGGTTGTGACTGTCATGAAAAATTTGGTTGAGCCCCCCATCCTGAATTATAGGTATTATAGTATGAATTATTTCCTGGTCTGTAGGCCATATAGGTTTGATCTTGATAATTATGCTCATACATATACTGAGAAAATTGATTTGGACATCTTCTTGCCAAGTGGGTGGGGCTCGAATAGCTTGCACAAACCTATTGTGCAGGAAGAAATGATGGGTATGAAGGGTTTCTATTGGCTTCAAGACGATCTACTCTATAAGACATATCAGCAAATAAATTATCTAAATCCATCACTAATTGTTTATTTATTTTATTTTATTTAATTTTAAAGAATAAGAAAAAAATGAGGAGAGAGAATTTTAAAGATGAGAGCTCTAAAGAGTCCTAGAACTAGGGATGATAGAAGAGAGTGTTTTAATTAGGGTTTGAATTATAAAGGCAAACAAGTTAAATAGGTAAGGACTCTCTATCCTAGGGTTTATCTAGATCTAGATAGCTCCTTACTGTCCAGATTTTCTTCAAGCCCTCCAAGTAAAGAATCAGCTAATCAACTGGCCAAGTAAGTGTAAGGTTGGTGGGAGTCCCTCCGTTGCTTGCCTTAGACACCAATTATGCTTAATCAGGTAAGCTAATGAAACTAATTATAAATCACCTTTCTTTAGACCCAGTCATTCCTGAACCACTTGCCTTAGACACCAATCAAACTGACCAACCCTAACCCGGTCCAACTCTAGGGTTTCTTGTGCTAATGAGCTCGAATATCCTTAAGGGACCTACGTCTAATTGATTTTAAATTAAAAGGCTTAAGTCAATGCAATTTATAGGGTGATGATTTGTAGGCTAAGGAAAGATGATCAAATCCCCACCTTATCTTATTTAGTGGATTGTGCCCTTAATGTAAATTATGAGAATGCAATGCAAATTAAACAAGGTATCCAAATATGATAAAAATTAATTTTATATTATGTTTTTGATTTTGCTAAATTAATTAAGTGTTATAAGATGTCAGTGATTGTTAAGGGTTTAAGATTTTATCTTTTTATAAGTATATTTTAAATTTTCGATTGTATAGTTTTGCTAGAAAAGTAAATTCAAGTGATTAAGTCTGAAAAGCAATAAAAATCTAAACTATATAAAGCAAGAAATTAATTATGAAATATAGTAATAACTAAATAAAATTAAAGAGCAATAAAAAGATTTTTTTAAATTTTTTTTAATTTTTTAAATTAATTAATTATAGCAACAGTACTATAATCCCTAGCAATGGTGCAAAAAATTTGACTGCTTGTCATTATAGCATCAAATAATAATTTAAAACCGAACTTACTTTGGATTAGGACAGTAGGGAGTCGGGTGTCGATTTCCTCAGAGATTGAAGGCTAAGTTACGTTAAATTTAATTAAAAATAAAAATTAAATTAATTTTAAAGAAAAAAATTTAAATAAGTAGATAAAAGAAAATTAATTTAGGATTTTAGTAAATTAAATAAAAGAAATCAAGTAATTAACTGATTAGGATTTTAGGATTAATTAAAAGTATTCTGGAATTTTGAATCCATCTCTAACAGGATTATGATAATTTTTTTAATGTAAGAATTTATTATTTTAAGAATTTAGTTATCATTATAACCTATTTTTTTTGGGCATGAGCTGTATCTTCTGATCACGATCCATCTCAATAGAATCATAAATTATTCATTACTTTAATTTTTAAAAATTGGTAACATAGCTTTTACTGATTCTCTTTAACATAAACTACTAAATTGAGCATGGATTGTATCTCCTGATCACAATCCGTCTCCATAAACATAGCCTATTTAAATATTAATCAATAAAAAGTATGTTAAAAGCTCATGCATGGAGGATAGAATTTAGGATTGGATAGGAGAATAGTTTATTCATTGCATAAAAGAAATTACAAAAAATAAGAAAAATAAAAATACAACCCATGTTCGAAGACTTTATCTTCATCCTAGAATTTGACCTTTAGCTGCTCATGATTTGGAATTCGCTCACTCGTAGCATCTTTTGATCTCCAAAAGAAAAGGAAAAAGAAAATAAAAAGAAAGGAAAAAGGAAGAAGAAAGAAGAAGAGAGGAGAAGAGAAGAGAAGGGAGAGAGAAAGAGAGGATTTGGAGAGGATTTTTGAGGCTTGGAAGGCCCTTGTGGGCTCTCTGCTAGCTTGGTGGCATAATCAGTCTTTAATAGAGGAGAAATCAAGCTTTTTAGAGGTATTTTCAGAGTCAAAATCTGGGTCTTGGTCGATTTAGAGAACCCTATTGAAGTCTGATTGTTTTTAGTCATTGAACTAAGATCAAACAGCTCAAAATCCACCCAAAAACCACCACAAACCCTGCTGGATGTGTTTCTGGCCGTCTGATCAAAGTCTGGATTGATTTTGCCCATTGGATCATGCTTAAGATGCTGGAGAAATCCTATTTAAAATCAGAGATGATGCCTTCCATTCGATCCTAACCGACTGTGATGTCAACCATCAGATCATGCAATGGCACTGGCCACCCATCCGTGGAGCATGTGAAGATCGGGTGTGTCACAGACGGCAGCCAACCCCTGCACACTGCATCTGAGATAATGACAAAAATACCCTTGTGAGCCATGATAAAAATTTGGTAGACCCTTTAATGGTCTATGCTCACCACGTGGCATGCTTTGATTCACTACGTGTGATGAGCTGGATGGTCCACGCTTCTTCCATAGACCGACTGCTCGGTCCACCATGCATCGATCTAATTTTTTTTATTTTTCTTTCCTTTTAAGCTTTTAGGCTTCATAATTTTTTCGTTTTAGCTTTGATTTGAGTGAAATTTGTTGCATTGGAACCCATAAATCAAGCTCTTCGCATCATTTCACTTCTTTCCTACAAAACAAAATAAAAGCATCAATTTCTTTAAATAAAAGTTAAATATGATATTATTTTAATATTTTTATTTAGTATTTTATGTGATTATCACACAGCAATACCAACTTTCTCCTCCCCTGCACTCGGGTGTGGTCGAACCCATTGCAGCAGCCCGTGGCGGCATCGAGGTCCTCCATAACAATCTCAAGTGGCACCAATCTCGAAGAAAAAAAAAAAAAGAAAAAAAGGATGAAGAAGAAGAAAAGAAGGAAAGGAGAGGCCTGCCAACCGATCCTCTTGTGCTTCCCCTCGCTGACTTTCTCCCCGTGAGTCCAAGCATAGCTAAAGTTCTCTCAACAGCATTGACCCTCTTCACCATGCACCCAGATGCGGACAAACCTACCGCAATAGTGTCGAAGCTCATTTGGAGCAACCTTGAAGCCACCCACAAGATGTTACAACCTCGGCATGTGGTTCTATGAATTTCACCCACTGAAGCTAAGATTAATACAAAGAAAAGGAGAAAAAAGAGGAAAAGGAGAAGAAGGTAAAGTCTGATCTGAACTAGAGCAATCAAAGATAAAAGTTCAAATCAAGTAATAAGAGGGGGTCAAACAGAACCTAAGATCTCCCAAATAGAGAACTCATGGTAAAAGACTTTCAAACTTCTGTCCATTTTCTTTTCTTCTCCTTCTTGTGGGGCTATAAGACACCAAAATCAAGGCCACACCCAAAGTCAATCAAGACTAAGTTCAAGAAACTAAGACTGAAGCTGAAGTTAAAGGCTGAAGCTGAAGTTACAACTCAAACCAATCTAAGGTCAAGCCAAAGATCAATCCAAGGTCAAGTTAAGATCTATCCAAAGTGAAAGCAAGATAAATTCGAAGCAAAGATCATATAAGTACGAGGTCAGCATAAGTTCAAACTCAGAAGACTGGGACCAACAGAAATTCAACCTCAGCAAGCCGTGTTCATCAAAAAAGTCAATCCAAGGTTAAAGCCTAAGACAAGCTAAGGTCAGATTCAAGACCAAGCCATGGTCAGGATTAAGGATAAGCTGAAGTTAAAATCACAACCAAGCTAAAGTTAAAATCATTGTCGAGCCAAAGTCAAAATCATGACCAAGGCTGAACTACCAAGCCCAAATTCTAGCAAAGAAGAAATCAAGGCCAAAGAAGCAAATTTAACAAGAACATGAACTAAAGAAGACCTTCAATTATTTAAGACAGGAGAAGGGGAGTGGCCCTTTCAACAGCTCTTTTGTGCCCCAATGATCTTGTTAGGGACAGGAGGAGGACCTTGTCCTAACAAAGGTAAAGGCCAACCATGTTAGGAACAGGAGGAAGACCTCATCCTGACATGGGTCAAAAGAGAAAGGCCCTCTCAATGGTCCTTTTGTGCCCCGATGATCTTATTAGGAACAAAAAAAGAACTTCATCCTAGCAAGGATAAAGGCTAACCATATCAGTAGCAGGAGGAGTGAAGGAATCAGATCTAGAATTTCGGAGCTAGATCTTGAAACATTTCAAGATCAGGCAGCAGAAAACTAAAATTAATCAAAATTAATTTTTAATACTAGAGAATACCCTAGATCTAATATTCTATTACATGATTATGGCATGATATTAAATCTAAAATTAAATGTAAAGAAAGAAATAAAATATGTTGATCACATCAACATGCATCTACACTACATTTAATGCAGGTATGCAAAATAGATTAGATCTATTATCTATGCAAGTTAGACATTCTAACTTGCTGATTCGAGATTGAGGATGATATTGTGAGCCACACATGCTTTCAGTCTCTAGGAGTCATCCATACGAGTCCATAAATCTCAATCAGAAGTTCAATGCTTGAAAATCAGTATAGTATGCTAGTACTCTGCTGATCTTTCTTTGATGGTCGATCCGATGCTTCCTTTTTCAAGACTTGGATTCTCCAAAATATTAGAAGAAAGTGAAGAGATTTCAAATCTGAGGCACTGTAAAAAAAAATCTCAAAAGAGGAAGAGAAGAGAAGAACAAAGCAACCCTAAAAGAAGACCCACTTCTTCTTGTTTATTCTCTCACTTAGACACTTAAATTAGTGTCTATGAAAACCCCATGCCCCAATACCCTTTCTCCTTGATTTTTACACACCCCAAAGGTCTCTAAATGATCTAGAGTCTGATAAAAAATTAGTCCAAAATTTTGTTAGATATATGTGCCCTAGAAGCCAGAATTGGCTGACACTTGTAATACACTTCTAAGGGCATAATTGTAATTTTGACTATAAATAATAAAATGGATTATTTTCTATCAGATAAGTGTATTTAGTGTCTGTGATATATCCCTTAAGTTAATGATAATAATAATTCATATTTTCAAGAGTTGAAAATTTAAGACATGAATTTTCATTTATTAACTCATAAAATGCTTCTGACCGTAGGATCATCATGAGGATGGTGATTGATCTAAAAGATTAGTGTACAATCACTTCTTTATAGTAGATGAGTCTTAAGTCTATGGTATAGAGACACTAGAGTGAGAGTACAGATATTCGTTAGAGAATGAGGGCACTGAGCGTGACCACCTCGAGTAGTCATAAGGAAGTCTACCTTCTCATCGATGACTGACTCGATGCTGCAGTGGTGTGCCTGGTTCTTTGACCTGAGGTATATCGATAGTTCACCTTGAGGGTGTTATAGTTTGACTACACCATGACTCGGTCTCCTAGCCATTCGGAATCCTGAGGTGTATGTTGGCTATAGCATGTTCATTGTAGGAATTGGATTACACCAAGATGGAATCTATCTACCTTGGTGGATGAGGAGCAGCCCTTTGATGATCATGAGAATCAAGCCCATAAGCCCATGGCCATGGCAGAGAGAGTGAAATAATAGAAAGAGTTTCTATTAAGGTTTTCGCATTGGACTTGAATCGAATGATTAAATCATATGATAAAAATTAGGGTTTGACGAGTTCACCTTAACCCTAATCTGATTAGCGCTCAAGATAGAAGAACTTAATCACACAAGTAGCTGCATCGAGAGATTCATTTTTAGTTTTGATGGGTTGCCACCATATGCTGCTAGGTGCCACTGGTGGATTTTAGGAGCAATTAGAATGATTTAGATGATCGATCATTCTAAGTTGTCTGAATCAGAAGAGTTCTGATCCATCGAAAGGAGTTTCGATGATGTCGATGATGAAGATCATGACATATCCCATTACCATATAGAATTGAACCTAACTGGTTCACACAAACAAAGATTTGGATTTGGGTATCATCAATTGGACTAACCTAGTTCAGTTGATTTGAATAAGATTCAATTAGGTTCAAGAAAATCGTGCTAGCACACGATTGAGCCTAACATTCTCCTTTTTTCTATCATAAAAGTTATCTCGACTGAGCCAAATGAGTTTGTGCTCACTCAGGTAGCTTTACCTGATCTGATTGGAGCTTGTCCAAGTCAGAAAAGGGTTGTCTTAATTTATGAGATAAATTTGAGACAACACCTACCATTTTTCGTTGCCTGCTAATTCTTGTACTTTAACTTGGTCCAATGTTGACCTTTGACCCTTGGACATCTGCTCATGTGTCATTCACTTATTGGAGAGCAGATAGGAGCTTGTCCCCTCTATATAAATTGGAAAGTAGGGGGCACATGCCTAGGATGGCGTGCGCTTATGGATAGGGATGTTGGAGTCCCATACGAATGGGACTCTAGGTTGCTTCTTGGTTTCACTTAGGTGGCCCTTGGGTATCTACCTTGATCAATCTTAGGCGCCATCTAAGAATGAACCTATAGATCTCTCATCTGATTGGATCAGGTGATGTCATCCCATCAATCAGATTTAGATCTGATTGCACGAAGCAACGTGATTGGCCGGGGTGATGCAGCATTGCATGGCGCAGCCGAGTCTATAAAAAGACCAATCTTTTGAGAACTCCACTTCCAAGCCACGTCCCAAGGCTGCCCCTCTCCCTTCTCCATGCCACCATCTAGCCCTCTCCCTCCTCTCCACACCCAAGGAAGTTGGGCCTTCTGATTAGTGCGAGTCGGGCAAGGAAAGGCTGACGAAAAAGGAAGAAGGCAGCACTGCTGCAGAGACGATGGGCGATCTTCAGAAGAAGTTTTGAAGATTCTCCAAATTAGATCCAATTCTAATTTTTGGACAAAAAAAAGAGAAGGAGAAGATCTCTAGATCTAGCCTGAGTGGATATCGATAGAGGCCAGGCACTTGCATGGCAAGATCCAGAACCATAGGGCTTCGGCAGGATCATCAACGGATAATTAGATTACCCAGAATCATGGTAAAATTAATTCAAAATTAATTTAGTTTTATTTTATTAATTATCAAATCATAAGTTAAATCTAAAAAGTGTCAGATCTGATTAGGATCTAAGAGGTGATTTTTGAAATATGCCTCTCGATCCAATCAGATCTGAATGAACTTGACCCTAGGAAATCAGGATTTTCCTTCAACTGGTATCAGAGCCAGGTACTTATAAAATTTATTTAGATCTGATTTAATTTAATTAATTAGTGATTTTAGCTATCACATGAGATATGATTAGATCTAAAATTAGAAAAGTAAAAAATTAAAATTAATTAATCTAGATCTTATATATATGAGATACATAACTAGACTAGGTATAGAATTATTCTATGTGTAGTCTAGTATAATCATATTTTTTATTTGATTAAATATAATTTTTAGATCTATTTATTTTCTATTTTTTGATATTATAAATATTATAATCAGATCTAAAAATAAAAAATAAATTAAATTTAATTTGTTCATATGAGATATGATAGTTGCATGTTTAGATAAGTTGTAGAATAGTTCTGCAAATAGGTCTAGATTAAATTTTATTTGATAAGATCAAATTTAAATTTAATTTTTTAGATGATTATGAGATAATTTAGATCTGAAAAATATTCATGCATGATATATGTGATATATACAAAATAAATTTTAATTAGATCTATTTTTTATATGAGATATATGCATAGATCTAATCAATTTTTGTACATTAGTTGTATTTCTGATTAAGGCGTTACCCTTGGCCGTCCGATCATAAGAATAAAGTAGGGCTTAAAGACCCTCTCCTTCTATTCGATGGGATGTTCTTATGATGTGTAGGGGTGCTGCACGTTCGTTCTTAATCAGAAATTGAAACTTACTTTCTGCAAAATCCTAGATCCTGAAACCTTAGGATCTTATTTACATGTTTTATTTTTGAACCCTAACTTAATTAAGAATTATGTTTATGAAATATCAATTAGGTCTAAAATTAAGAATTTCATATCTAAGACATATTCATAAATCTAGGTTCGGGCTTGGGTAGCTCAATTAGGTCTAGCGGTTGATCAAATCGAATCAAAAGTTGGTTAGATGGGATCAACAATGCTTAAATTGACTAGCCTAATAGGATTAAGTCTGGATCAAGATCGAGTCACGTGAGTGATTGATCAAGCTAAGACCTAATTAGCCTCAGTGATTAGAGTCTAGATTATAGGCTAACCCGATTGGTTCTATCTCAACAATTTGGTATTTAAGGTAAGTTTGGCAGATACGATCGATTGATTTTTAATTAGGAGCTACTCGACTCAAATGCATTCTTGTCGAGTTAATGGCATATCCCTTCCATCGGTCTCACTTACCTAGCCATGTTTGTTGACTCAGTTCTGATCTGAGGTGGTCAATAATCTGAGCTAACCCATGCCACTAGGTTAGTTATAATGGTTATGACTATGTCAAGTCTAGTTTAATGAGACCTAAATCAAATCATCCTAAGAAAAGATTAAGTCTAAGATCTTCCACCATTGTAGATGTGCTGGCCCTTCCTGGGGTTGATTGTTCTCAGTTGGTTACAGTGGCTCAGTTGCATCGAAAAGATGCAACCATGTCTATTAGGCATTGGATGCTACGGGCTGGAGGATGAATTGGGCTTAATATTCTGGATATGGTGAGAGACTCAATTAGGAATCCAATCTATGCAAATGGTGGACCTGACTTAACTAAGGAGTGGATAAATATTTTGGATATGGTGAGATTCATGAATTAGAGACCAAGTTTGGGTGCACCCTGATTAGAGAATCATTGAACAAGAGTTGTTCACCCATTGGCTAACCCATCACCAATAACTGTTAGGTGAGGTGATGAGTAAGTTGATGGGACCGCACCATCCACTAGAAATCAGTAATCATGAAGATTTTTGCATCTCTATAGAGGGAGTGTAGGGATCCAAAAAAATAGTTGGAGTTAATTTATTTAAAAATAAAATTTCTAAAGAAATTGGTTAAGTCTTAATTACAACATCTAACTAGAAACTTTGACTCTCTATAGGAAGATGTCTGCATCCAACCCACTAGCACAAATCCTGGACACCCATAGACTGACCGAACCAAATTACAAGGATTGGCTTTGAAACTTCAAAATCGTTTTGGGTTTCGAGAAGTTAACTTATGTATTAGACCAGGACCCTCCCACCTTACTAGCTCGTCCATCAGCTGAACAGAGAGTGTCTCTAGATAAGTGGACTGACGAAGATAATAAGGTTAGATACTACATGTTGGACTCGATGTCTGATGAGCTTCAGTGCCAACATGAAGATATCAGAACTGCTCGCCAAATGTTGGCTCACCTACGAAAGATGTTTGGTGAACAGAGTCATGAAGGAAAATCCTGATTTCCCATACCAGGTTCATTCCGATCTGATCGGATCAAGAGATATATTTTAAAAATTTTTCTCTTTGATCCAAACCAAATATGAGATATTTCAGATCTAATTCTTATTATTCTAATAATAAAAATAAAATTTACATAAATTAAATCAAATTTAATTTACCTTGATGTAGGGTAATCCTATTACCCGTTGATGATCCTATAAGTAGTGAAAGGTTCTAGATCTAGCCATGCAAGTGCCTGGCCTCTACCGATATCCACTCAGGCTGGATCTAGAGATCATCTTCTTCTCTATCACATCTCCAAAATTAGATCTGTGTCTAATTTGGAGGATCTTCAAAATACCTTTCGAAGATCAGCAGTTGTCCTTTGCAGCAGTGCAGCCTTCTAGCTTTCTGTCGTCTTTCTCTCGTCTGGATTGCACCAACTAAGATCCCAAACTATTTTCGGTGTGGAGAGGAGAGGGAGAAGATAGGCTTGGTGTGGAGGAGGAGGAGGAGAGAGCCAGCCTTGGGGCATGAGAATTGCTCATGCTTTTTGAGTTGGGCGTAGGGTCTTATTTATAGACTATGCGTGATCCAACTCCTCTTCTTCCCAACCAATCACAATCCTTTATGAAATCAGATCTAAATCTGATTGGTGGGAATAGAGTCCCTTGGATTCTTCCTTAGATGGTGCCTAAGACCAATCAAAGTTGGTTCTTAGGAGGAGTCTAATCGGAATCCAAAAAGAAGATGGAGTCCCTGTCCAATAGGGACTCCTAGGCACCTCCAACTTAGGCACATGCCAAGGGTGGCATGCGCCCTCCTCCTTGCTAGGTTCTGATAGGGGGACAAGCCCCCACCAGCACTCCAATAGGTGCGTGACATGTGGATAGAAGTCAAAGTGTCAATGGTCAACATTTGACCAGTCAATGGTCAATATTTGACCAGTCAAAGGTCAACTTTTGACCAAAATCAAAGGACGAGAAATGACAGGTGACCAAAAATGATAGGTATTATCTTACAAAATAAGACAACCCTTTTTTGACCTAGACAAGCTCCAGTCAGATCAAGTGAAGGCCTCTGATTGAGCATAAACTCCTTTGGCTTAGTCAGGATAACTATTTATGATAGTAAAATAAGAATGTTAGGTTCAATCGAGTGCTAGCACGATTTCCTTGAACCTAATTGAATCTCATTCAGATCAATTGAACTGGATCAGTTCAATTGATGATCACTAGATTCAAACCCTTATTTGTGTGATCCAGTTAGATTCAGTTCTATATAGTAATGGGATATGTCATGATCTCTATCATCGACATCATCGAAACTCCTTTCGATGGATCAGAACTCTTCTGATTGGAACAGCTAGAATGATCGATCATCTAAATCATTCTAATAGCTCTCAAAATCCACCAATAATACCTAGCAGTATATGGTGGCAACCCATTAGAGCTAAATGCGAACCTCTTGGTGCAGCTGTTAGATATATGTGCCCTAGAAGCCAGAATTGGCTGACACTTGTAATACACTTCTAGGGGCAAAATTATAATTTTGACTAATATCAATAAAATGGATTATTTTCTATCACATATGTGTATTTAGTGTCTGTGATACATCCTTTGAGTTAATGATAATGATAATTCAAATTCTCAAGAGTTGAAAATTTACGACATGAATAATCATTATTAACTCATAAAATGCTCCCGACCATAGGATCATCACGAGGATGGTGATTGATTAGAAAGGTTGGTGTACAATTGCTTCTCTTTAGTAGATGAGTCTTGAATCTATGGTGTGGAGACACCGGAGCGAGAGTACAGGTACTCATTAGAGAACAAGGGCACTGAGCGTGACCACCTCGAGTAGTCATTAGGGAGTCTACCTTTTCATAAATGACTGACTCGATGCTGCAGTAGTGTGTCTGGTTCATGATCTGAGGTACATTAGCAGTTCACCTTGAGGATGTTATAGTTTGACTACACCATTACTCGGTCTCCTAGCCATATGGAACTCTGAGGTGTATGTTGGCTATGACATGTTCATTCTAGGAACTAGATTGCATCAAGACGGAATCTATCTACCTCGGTGGTAGAGGAGCAGCCCTATGATAATCATGAGAATTAAGTCTAGAAGTCCATGGCCATGGCAGAGTGAAATAATAGAAAGAGTTTCTATTTAGATTTTTACATCAGACTCGAATCGAATGATTACATCATATGACAGAAACTAGGGTTTGACGAGTTTACCTTAACCCTAATCTGATCGGGGCTCAAGATAGAAGAACTTAATCACACAGGTAGCTGCACCAAGAGGTTCGCATTCAGCTCTGATGGGTTGCCACCATATACTGCTAGGTGTCACTGGTGGATTTTGGGAGCAATTAGAATGATTTAGATGATCGATCATTCTAGCTGTTCGAATCAGAAGAGTTCTGATCCATCGAAAGGAAGTTTCGATGATGTCGATGATAGAGATCATGACATATCCCATTACCATACAGAACTGAACCTAACTGGATCACACAAACAAGGGTTTGAATCTGGTGATCATCAATTGAACTGATCCAGTTCAATTGATCTGAATGAGATTCAATTAGGTTCAAGAAAATCGTGCTAGCACTCGATTGAACCTAACGTTCTTCTTTTGCTATCATAAATAAGTTGTCCTGACTGAGCCAAAGGAGTTTGTGCTCAATCAGAGGCCTTCATATGGTCTGACTGGAGGTTGTCCAAGTCAGAAAAGGTTGTCTTATTTTGTAAGACATTACCTGCCATTTTTGGTCACCTGCCATTTCTTGTTCTTTGACTTTGGTCAAAAGTCTACCTTTTGACTGGTCAAATGTTGACCATTGACACTTTGACTTTTGACCACATGTCTTGCACCTATTGGAGAGCTGGTGGGGGCCTGTCCCCCTACCAGAAACCTAGCAAGGAAGAGGGCGCACGCCACCCTTGGCGTGTGCCCAAGTTGGAGGCGCCTAGGAGTCCCTGTTGGATAGGGACTCCATCTCCTTTTTGGATTTCAATTAGAGTTCTCCTAAGAACCAACTTTGACTGGTCTTAGGTGCACCCTCTAAGGAGGAATCCAGGGGACTCTATTCCCACCAATCAGATTTAGATCTGATTTCACAAAGGGTTGTGATTGGTTGGGAAGAAGAGGAGTTGGATCACAGACTTAGTCTATAAATAAGACCCTGCGCCCAACTCAGATTATGATTGAAAGTAGGATTGAATCACAATTCCCCATGCCCCAAGGCTGCCTCTCCCCTCTTCCTCCATGCCAAACCTCACCTTCTCCCTCTCCTCTCCACGTCCAAAAGAGTTTTGGAGCTTGGTTGGTGCGATCCAGATCAAAGAAAGGTGAGTGAAAGCTAGAAGGCTGCACTGCTGCAAAGGATGACTGCTGATCTTCAAAAGGAGTTTTGAAGATCCTCCAGATCAGATCCAGATCTAATTTTTGGAGATGTGATAGAGAAGAAGAGGATCTCTAGATCCAGCCTGAGTGGATACCGATAGAGGCCAGGCACTTGTGTGGCTAGATCCAGAACCTTCCGCTGCTTACAGGATCATCAATGGGTAATAGGATTATCCACTTCAAGGTAAATTAAATCTGATTTAATTTATCTAATTTTATTTTAATTTCTAAAATAATAATAATTAGATTTGAAATATCTTAAATCTAATCTAGATCAAAGAAAATTTTTTTTAAAATATATCTTTTGATCTGATCAGATCTGAACGAACCTGGTCCGAAAAATCAGAATTTTCCATCAATTGGTATCAGAGCCAAGGTTCTAAAAGTGTTTAGATCTGATTTTAAATTTATTTTAATTAGAAAATAAGTGATTTCAAATATCACATGAAATGTAATCAGATCTGAAATCAGAAAAACTTGAAATTAAATGATTTGGATCTAAGATTAGAAAATATGCATGACTAGTTCTAAAACAGAATAGTTCTATAGAATAGTCTTACATGTTTTCAATTTAATTTGATTAAATCATATTTTAGATTAATTTATTTACTATTTTTTGATATTATAATGGTTATAATAACATCTAAAAAATAATAAATAAAAATTATTTAATTTTAAATATCATATGAGATATGATAGATGCATGTCTAGACTAGTTGTAGAATAGTTCTACATAATTATCTAGATTAAAGTTTATTTTGATTAGATCAGTTTAAATCTAATTTTTTAGATTATTATTGTTAGATATATGCTGAAAAACATGCGATGATTATGATACATGAATGTATGCAAAATTGCCTTGATTAGATCTAAATTTGTATATGAGATATATGATATAGATCTATAACTGTTTTGTAGATTTACATGTCCTGATTAAGGCGTTCCTCTTGGCCGTCCGATCATAAGAACGAAGAAGGGTTTAAAGGCCCTCTCTTCCCATTCGATGGGGTGTTCTTATGACGTGTAGGGGTGCTGCGTGTTCGTCCTTAATCAGAAACCCAAAACTTACTTTCTGCAAAATCCTAGATCCTGAAACCCTAGGATTTATTGCGCATATTTATTATGAACCCAACTTAACTAAGAATTAGTTTATGAAATATTAATTAGGTCTAAAATTGAGAATTTCAGATCTAAGACATATTCAAATACTGGGTTCGGCCTTGGGTAGCTTAATTAGTCTAAGCGTTGATTAAACCCGAATCAAGAGTTGGTTAGATGGGAATCAACAATGCTTAAATTGACCACCTAATAGGATTAAGTCTGGGTCAAGATCGAGTCACGATCAAGCAAGACCTAATTAGGCTCAGAGGTTAGAGTCTGGATTGTAGGCTAACCCAATTGGTTCTGACTCAATAATTTTGGTGTCTAAGGTAAGTTTGGCATAGACGACCCGACTGGTTTTTAATTGGAGCTACTCGACCTGAATGCGTTCTTGTGCGAGTTAACGGCATATTCCTTCACCGATCTCACTTACCTGGCATACTGTTGACACAGTTTCTGATCTGAGTGTGGTCAATAATCCGAGCTAACCATGCCACAGGTTAGTCATAATTGTTATGACTATAGCAAGTCTAGTTTAATGAGACCTGAATCAATTCTCCTCAGAAAAGATTAAGTCTGAGTCTTCCACCATTGTAGATGTGCGGGCCCTTCCCGGGTTGATTGTTCTCGGCTGGATACAGTGGCTCAGTTGTACGGGAAGATGCAACCATGTCTATTAGGCATTGGATGCTATGGGCTGGAGGATGAGTTGGCTCAATATTCCGGATACGTGAGAGACCCAATTAGGAACCAGTCTATCAATGGTGGGTCTGACTTAACTAAGGAGTGGATCAATATTCCGGATACGGTGAGATTCATGAATTAGAGACCAAGTTTGGGTGCACCATGATTAGAGAATCATTGAACAAGAGTTGTTCACTCATTGGCTAACCCATCACCAATAACTGTTAGGTGAGGTGATGAGTCAGTTGGTGAGACCGCACCAACCCACTAAAATCATCAATGCGGAGATTTTCGCATCTCTACAGGGAGTGTAGGGATCCGAGAAAATAGTGAAGCTAATTTGTTTAAAAATAAATCTAATGAATTGGTCAAGTCAGAATTACAGTATCTAACTAGAATCTTTGACTCTCTACAGGAAAATGTCTGCGTCCAACCCACTGGCACGTATCCTGGACACACATAGACTGACTGAACCCAATTATAAAGATTGGCTCAGGAACTACAAAATTGTTTTGGGTTCCAAGAAGTTAACACATGTTTTGGACCAGGACCCTCCCACCTTACCAGCTCGTCCATCCACTGAACAGAGAGCGTCTCTGAAAAAATGGATTGACGAAGACAATAAGGCCAGATACTACATGTTAGGCTCGATGTTTGATGAGCTCCAACGCCAACATGAAGATATTGGGACTGCTCGCCAAAAGTTGGCTCACCTGCGGAGATGTTTGGTGAATAGAGTCGCGCAGCCAAATATCAAGTCACAAAAATGACTTTTTTAAGGCTAAGATGCGTGATGGGCAGTCAGTCCAAGATCACTGTCTGACAATGATCAAGGACATGAAGAGCTTGAGAAGCTCGTGTGAAGTCGTTGACTTGTAGAATGATATTATTCTGCAATCCTTAACTGATGCATTGGGCAATTCATCATGAATTACCACATGCATAAACTTCAAAATTCCTTAGCCGAGTTGATGAATATGCTGGTTACCGCTGAGCTTTCTATGAAAGGTTCTAAAGGCTCAGTTCTTGCTATGGAACGGACTTCTTCCAAAAGAAAGTCTTATGGAAAGAAAAAGAAGTCTGTGAAAAAGCAAAAGGTGGAAGGATCAAAGAAGAAGAAGAGAAATCGAAGAAGAAGGTCGATGGCAAAGGAAAGTGTTCCATTGCAACAGCGACGGCCATTGGAAGTGAACTGCCTAATTACCTGGCCACCTAAAGAACAAGAAGGAAGGTCCTTCTGGAGGTATGCTCGTTATTGAGTCTAACCTTACGGTTTCTTCTGCATCCAGTTAGGTGCTTGACTCTGGATCTAGTGCTCACCTATGCACTTCTATGCAGGGTCTTGAGGATAGCAGGAGGCTGAGGGATGGAGACATGATCCTACGCATCGGTAATGGAGCAAGAGTTGCTGCAGTAGCCGTGGGAACATACCCTCTGCGATTACCATCTGGTTTAGACTTAGTTTTAAAAGACTTTATTTATGTGCCTGCAAGCTAGCAGGAATTTGATCTGTTTCATGCTTAGCACAAAAGGAAGGAAAATTTTCCCTTTTTCCTC
>QRFJ01007980.1:0-35050 GCA_006176705.1 Cocos nucifera | reverse complement strand
GACATTCAAGGCTAGACTAGTGGCAAAAGGTTATAGTCAACGCGAAGGCATTGACTATCAGGATACCTTTTCCCAAGTGGCTATGCTAAAATCCATCCGCACATTGCTTGCCGTTGCAGCCTATTTCGATTATGAAATATGGCAAATGGACGTGAAAACGGCATGTTCTTAAATGGATATCTTGAGGAAGATATCTATATGGAACAGCCGCTAGGTTTCACATCCAGTGATACTGATCACAAGGTTTGCAAGCTGCAAAGGTCCATATATGGACTTAAGCAAGCATCTCGGAGCTGGAACACTCGTTTCAATGATGTGATCAAAAAGTTTGGTTTCATCAAAAATGAAGAGGAACCATGTGTTTTCAAAAAGGTCAGTGGGAGCGCTGTTGTCTTCCTCGTATTGTACGTGGATGACATCCTCCTTATTGGGAATGATATTCCCATGTTGACAACAGTCAAAATATGGTTGTCCAAGGAATTCTCCATGAAAGACCTAGGTGAAGCATCCTTTATTCTAGGAATTAAGGTCTATAGGGATAGACCGAATAGGATGCTAGGACTTTCACAGAAGATGTACATAGAGAAAGTACTAAAGAGGTTTAGTATGGAAAACTCTAAGAGGGGATTAATACCCTTCAGACATGGTATTCATCTTTCCAAGAAGATGTGCCCCTAGCACACCTGAGGAAATAGAATGCATGAGCAAGATCCCTTATGCTTCTGCAATAGGGAGCCTCATGTATGCCATGCTATGTACACGACCTGATATAGCCCATGCTGTGAGTGTCACAAGCAGATATCAGTCAAATCCAGGTGAAGAACACTGGACTTCTGTGAAATGTATCCTTAAGTACTTGAGAAGAACTAAGGATATGATGTTGGTCTTTGGTAACGGAGAACTCCAAGTCCAGGGATACACAGACTCGGATTTCATGTCTGATATAGATGATCGAAAGTCGACATCTGGGCAAGTCTGTTTGTGTGCAATGGTGCAGAGGCTGCTGTCAAGAAGCTGGAAGAGTTTCAAGCAAGTGGTGATATCACCTCATCCACGATTACCTCGAGAAGGGTTACGTCGAGGTCAAGAGAGTCAACTCCACAGATAATGTGGCAGACCCACTTACAAAGCCGTTGGGCCAGCAGAAGATCGAAGCCCACCTTGAGAAGATGGGACTTAGACTTGTAGCCAATTGGCTTTAGGACAAGTGGGAGATTGTTAGATATATGTGCCCTAGAAGCCAGAATTGGCTGACACTTGTAATACACTTCTAGGGGCAAAATTATAATTTTGACTAATAATCAATAAAATGGGTTATTTTCTATCACATATGTGTATTTAGTGTCTGTGATACATCCTTTGAGTTAATGGTAATGATAATTCATATTTTCAAGAGTTGAAAATTTAAGACATGAATAATCATTATTAACTCATAAAATGCTCCCGACCATAGGATCATCACGAGGATGGTGATTGATCCGGAAGGTTGGTGTACAATCGCTTCTCTTTAGTAGATGAGTCTTGAGTCTACGGTGTGGAGACACCGGAGCGAGAGTACAGGTACTCGTTAGAGAACGAGGGCACTGAGCGTGACCACCTCGAGTAGTCATTAGGGAGTCTACCTTCTCGTCAATGACTGACTCGATGCTGCAGTAGTGTGTCTGGTTCTTTGACCTGAGATGCATCGGCAGTTCACCTTGAGGGTGTTATAGTTTGACTACACCATTACTCGGTCTCCTAGCCATATGGAACCCTGAGGTGTATGTTGGCTATAGCATGTTCATTGTAGGAACTGGATTGCATCAAGATGGAATCTATCTACCTCGGTGGTAGAGGAGCAGCCCTATGATGATCATGAGAATCAAGTCCAGAAGCCCATGGCCATGGCAGAGTGAAATAATAGAAAGAGTTTCTATTTAGATTTTCACATTGGACTCGAATCGAATGATTACATCATATGACAGAGACTAGGGTTTGACGAGTTCACCTTAACCCTAATCTGATCGGGGCTCAAGATAGAAGAACTTAATCACACAGGTAGCTGCACCAAGAGGTTCGCATTCAGCTCTGATGGGTTGCCACCATATACTGCTAGGTGTCACTGGTGGATTTTGGGAGCAATTAGAATGATTTAGATGATCGATCATTCTAGCTGTTCGAATCAGAAGAGTTCTGATCCATCGAAAGGAGTTTCGATGATGTCGATGATAGAGATCATGACATATCCCATTACCATACAGAACTGAACCTAACTGGGTCACACAAACAAGGGTTTGAATCTGGTGATCATCAATTGAACTGATCTAGTTCAATTGATCTGAATGAGATTCAATTAGGTTCAAGGAAATCGTGCTAGCACTCGATTGAACCTAACGTTCTTCTTTTACTATCATAAATAAGTTGTCCTGACTGAGCCAAAGGAGTTTGTGCTCAATCAGAGGCCTTCATATGGTCTGACTGGAGGTTGTCCAAGTCAGAAAAGGTTGTCTTATTTTGTAAGACATTACCTGCCATTTTTGGTCACCTGCCATTTCTTGTTCTTTGACTTTGGTCAAAAGTCTACCTTTGACTGGTCAAACGTTGACCATTGACACTTTGACTTTTGACCACATGTCATGCACCTATTGGAGAGCTGGTGGGGGCCTGTCCCCCTGCCAGAACCTGGCAAGGAGAAGGGCGCACGCCAACCCTAGGCGTGAGCCCAAGTTGGAGGCGCCTAGGAGTCCTTGTTGGACAAGGACTCCATCTCCCTTTTTGGATTCCAATTAGAGTTCTTCTAAGAATCCAACTTTGACTGGTCTTAGGCACCCTCTAAGGAGGAATCCAGGGGACTCTATTCCCACCAATCAGATTTAGATCTGATTTCACAAAGGGTTGTGATTGGTTGGGAAGAAGAGGAGTTGGATCACAAGCTAGTCTATAAATAAGACCCTGCGCCCAACTCAGATTGAATGAGATTGAATAAGAGTTTCCATACGCCCCAAGGCTGCCTCTCCCCTCCTTCTCCATGCCAAACCACTCTTCTCCCCTTGCTCTCCACGTCCAAAAGGAGTTTTGGATTTTTGGTTGGTGCGATTCAGATCAAGAGAAAGGCGATCAAAAGCAAGAAGGCTGCGCTGCTGCAAAGGACGACTGCTGATCTTCAAAAGGAGTTTTGAAGATCCTCCAGATCAGATCCAGATCTAATTTTTGGAGATATGATAGAGAAGAAGAGGATCTCCAGATCCAATCTGAGTGGATATCGGTAGAGGTCAGGCACTTGCGTGGCTAGATCCAGAACCTTCCGCTTCATACAGGATCATCAATAGGGTAATAGGATTACCCAAATCAGGTAAATTAAATTTGATTTAATTTATCCTTATTTATTTTATTTATTAAAATAATATTAATCAGATCTGAAACATCTCAGATCTAATACAGATCAAAGAGAAAATTTTTAAAATATATCTATTGATCTGATCAGATCTGAACGAACCTAGACCGGGAAATCAGGATTTCTCCTTCAGAGGTAACTAATAGAACTTTGTTACAGGATATAAAAGTAAGACTTGAAAAAGCAAAAAAAATTTGGATAGACAAACTCTATTATGTACTCTGGACATACCGAACTATCCAAAGACTACCAACATGAGAGACTCCCTTCATCCAAGCTTTTGGAATAGAAGCAGTCATCCCAATTGAGCTCAAACTTCCATCAGCATGAGTTGTGACATTCAATAAATAGAGAAACTCACAGGATCTTAGAGCCAACCTCGACTTATTGAAAGAAAAATAAGAAGAGACTAAAGTTTGGATAGCAGCCTACAAACAAAAGATAGCTCACTACTATAATTTTAGAGTTAGAAGCAAAGCATTCAAAGTAAAGGACTTAGTATTTCCGCGAATAGCTATCTCACAATCTTAGAATCAAGAAAAGCTTATCCCAAATTAGGAAGGCCCTTATGAAATTAAGAAGATCATCCGACCCGAGACTTATCATTTGAAAGAGCTCGAAGGAGCTGATCTTCTTCGACCATGAAACTCGGAGAATCTATGAATGTACTATCAATAATTTCATTTCAATAAATTTTTTTTTCTTTAACATCTTCATCCTTGGTGCAAAATTGTGACGATAGAAAATAATCTCTCAAACTTCATCACTAGATTAAGTAGAAGACCTCCAATTATTTAAGACATGAGGAGGGGAGAGGCCCTTACAACGGTTCTTTTGTGCCCCAGCAATCTCGTCAAAAATAGGAGGATCTCATCCTGACAAGGGGGAGGACCTCATCCTGACAAAGATGAATGCTTACCATGTTAGGAACAGGAGGACCTCATCCTGATCAGGATGAATGCTCACCATATTAGGAATGGAAGAAGAACCTCGTCCTGACAAGGGGGAGGACCTCGTCCTGACAAGGATGAATGCTCACCATGTTAGGAAAAAGAGGAGAATCTCATCCTAACATGGATGAAAACTTTTGATTATTTAACACAGAAGGAGGGGAGAGGCCCTTACAATGATCTTTTGTGCTCCAGCAACCTTGTCAAGAATAGGAGGATCTCGTCCTGACAAGGATAAATGCTCACCATGTTAGAAAAAGGAGGAGAACCTCATCCTAACATGGATGAAGAGCTTCAATTATTTAAGATAGGCAAAGGAGAGAGGTTCTTACAATGGTCCTTTTGTGCCCCAGCAATCTTGTAAGAAATAGGAGGAGGATCCCATTCTAATAAGGATAAATGCTAACCATGTTAGAAATAGGAGGAGAACCTCATCTTAACGTGGATGAAGACCTTCGATTATTTAAGATAGGAGGAGGGAAGAGGCCCTTACAATGGTCTCTTTGGTGCCCCAGCAATCTTGTTAGGAACAGAAGGAGGACCTCATCCTAACAAGGATAAATGCTAACCACATTAGGAACAGGAGGAGGATCTCACCATAATATGCATGAAGACCTTCGATTATTTAGAACAGGAGTAAGATATTTTGCCAGCAGTCATTCTGTTAAAAGATGAAATGAAGAACATGGAGAAGTCAACAAGCATCAAATCCTTGCAAAGCAAAAGGATGACTGAAGAAAGCATCATTTCATTAAAGTTGAAGTTCATTACAAAATAAAGATCTGCAAGATCATGTACAAAATAGAAAAAAAATAGAGTCCTAAGATGGACCAGATTCTTCAGATTCAGACTGCTAACCCCTGCAATCACTAAGGATTGCTTTAGACTGACGATCTCTTCCTTGAGCTCCATCCTATTCAGCAAACTTTCGTGAAATAGTTTTTGGACCCTCCACAGGTCATCCTCTGATTCGTGCAACTTCTTTCTCAAATCCACCAACTCAGCTTCGGCATCCTTCACTAGGCCCTCTTGGTAGATCATTTGAATCTTAAAATCGCGAAGCTCTTTCTCTGTACTCTCAAATTATACCATCAAATTTTTGAGAGTATTCTTGAAAGAAGTGATCTGGTCTGAATCTGCACATGAACTGGCCTGAGCCCTATCTGCTAGTTATTTCTGAAGTCATATTACTTCAGAGTTCACCATCTTGAGCTTCTTCTTATAGTCATCAATCTGTTCACACCAATAAATCCTATAGGACTCATATGACTTCTCGGCATCAGACAGCTATTTCTGAAGGTTAGAAAATCTCTTCGACCAGTCCTAGCCAAACTTTGCCTAACTCTGAGATCAGGCCGTGCCACCCTCTAGTTGTTCGATCCTATTCCTCACCTTACGAAGATGAGCCTCAAGAGAACCAATTTTGGCAATCAAGGTCCAAGCCTTCTCACTGTCGAGCTTCTTCGCTCATTCCAACTCTTTGATTAGTTCCCACTTTTGGTTAATGAAACTCATGGAGTTCATCTTGTGTAACTTGCGGAGGTGGATGATCTCGACCATCATCTCTGAATGATCTTTTCTTGATTTTTGAAGCTCATCTTCCATCTTTTTCAACTTCTTCTTCAAATGATGAACCTCTTTTTTCAAGTTTTTAACTATGGATTTTAGAGGAACACCCTGAAGTAGTGGTTTAGCCTCGGCTGGAGATGACAGATCATGGCTTCGATCACTAGAAGGATTTTGAACGATACACACCACAACACAAGTATAAAGAGAAGAAATATATTTTCATTAGTCAAAATAATTTGTGTACATCGAAAGAAAAAAAGTATAATTATCAAAAGTTTTTGACCTTGGATGGCACGACAGCAGATGATGTTGGTGCATTATCCACGACCTCGAGTTCGGGAGCAGATTCGAGGGCTATGACTGCAAGTTCATGAACTTTAGAGACAGGTTTAGCAGTGGGAGAGGCATCACCACCATTGGAGGGACCTGCTTCTTTATTAGGATTGTCCGTTAGAAGGTCGAGGTCTACATCCAGAAAGTTCTTCGTAACCCTCCTCATGCAGATCTCGAAACACTCCAAAAAGGCCTCCTTGGCGAAGGCAATCTTGATGTCTTCCATAGCCTTGGAGGACTTGAAGGCCTCGACCGGCCACTCCTTCTCAGTGCTGACCTCCTCTTTAGCCTTCTTTTTCTTCTCCTCCATGAGAGTTAAGGCTGCCTTCAATCCAGCAGATGCTTCTTCTTCCCTTCATAATGCCTCTCGAATCCCAAAGGCGCTCAACTTCTACAGTCTGAACCTCTGAGGCCATCTTCAAGCAGTCAACCTCAGCCAAAAATTCTCAATCTCTGCCTGGGCCTCCTGACCGGCTCTAGAAGCCTCAGTCTGGTAGAAATTTGCTGCCTTCGAGTGGGCAAACAAATAGTACCCCAGCTATAGAATAGAAATCAAGTCAGAAGCCTCAGCGTATATTCTACATTCAATCAAGATTGAAAAAGATCGATTACCTCAAGATAAGCTATGAAAGACTCATCAAACCTCTCCACATTCTCTTTTCGAATCATTTTGTCAATGATGTACGGAGGGACACTCCCCCCTCCATCAAAGAATGGATGACCTCTCATCGTCCAAAGAATCCTGCTCCTGGCCGAAGCTCTCGCCGCCAGAACATATGACCTTCCTCTTGACCTTCTTGGCAATAGTATTTCTCTCCTTCTTCCTCCTCTTCTCTGCAAATTCTCCTTACTCGAAAGGTGCAGGAGCATCATCATCATCAGGCACGATCGAGCTTGATGCAGCCACGATAGTTTTTAGGGTAGGCACGACCTAGATCGGCATAGCTAGGTCGGCTCTTCAATGCAAGCTTTTTTCGATGATTCCCCAGCAAAACTGTCCTTCCTCTTGAGGGACTTAATTTTCTTTACCAAACGATTTCATTCTTTAGGAGTCATCTCTACAACAAAAATAGTTAAAGTTAGAAGATAAAACAATGCATGATTGACTAGTTACGAAACACTACCTGCTGGATCAAGAGGACTAAAATCGAGGTTAAATAAAGTTTGATCATCTAGAAGTCCAAAAATTAGAGGAGCTCGATAGTTCTTTAGTTTGTTGATCAAGTTTCTATCTTTTGTCTCTAGTCTGGGAGCTCAACGGACTAAATCTCTCATATCTCCCCAAGAAGGAAGTCCTAACTCTAAGGAGGAGCATGAAATAAAAAAGAATTTTTTCTTCCAGTTGCGAATAGAAGAAGGAGCGTCCTTAAGCAATCTTTCCTTGTCAAACTAGAAAGAGACATACTATCAATCTTTGGCAGTAGAATGATATTTGAAAGTGAAGAAGTTGTGGAATAGAGAAATGGTAGATCGGACATCAGCCATGATGCATAAGAAAAGAAATCCTATGACGAGCCTAAATAAGTTCGGCACCATGAAAGTGAGGAAGATATTCAAGAATCTAAAGAGGACTACTCATAAGTATCACAAATTTGCTAATAAAAGTATCAATTTTTTAATTAATTTATATTAATATTTTAAAAATAATATAAAATAAATAATAAAATAATAATATAAAATAAATTAAAATTAAAATTAAAAAATTAATTAAAATAATAATAATAATAATAATAAATTTAAAAAGTAAAATATTAAAAATAAAAATAATATACAAAATAAAATAATAAAATAATAATAATAAAAAAGTTCATCAATAAAAAGAGCTTATTTTTTTTATCATAATAAAATAAATTTGGAATGAATCGAAGTTAAAATGGATCCAATATGAATTTTTAAAGAAAAAAAAATAATAAAAAAAAATAAAATAAAAATGAATCAACCCAACCGGCTTAGCCGGCACACTCAGCCTAGCTACAAAAGTCGACGCATCCCAGCCAACTGGCATGCCAACTAGTCAGCCTAGCCAGAGAAGCTGGGCCGCCAGCCTAAAGCCCACGCGATCGCCAGCCTGCCAGCCCAATTCCACTATAGCGCGACGTCATCATGACGTCAGCAGACTACGCGGTCTATGGTAAATCATGCGCTAGCTCAGCACCAGACAGCCAATCAAAAGATGCCACATGGTGGACCAAGATCCTTAAAGGATCTATAGGAAATATATCATGGCATACTGGGGCAAAATGGTAATTTTACATAGCAAAGTGTGCACTGATTGGTTGCAGCTACGGTGCACTCAATCCAGGCAGTCCACATGAATAGTAATTGCACGATCATATGGCTCAAGTTGTTTGCGGTCCAGATCTGACGGCTGAGGTTCTTTTCCATTTTGATTCTAATTCCCTTAGCATCCCAGCATGCAATCGGATGGCCGCACGCATTCTAGATGATGATCCAACGATGGAGAAAGCTTCCGATAGTGATTTAGCATCCTAGAGCATGATCAGTGGTCCGATTTTCTCTATCAGGTGCGATCGAATAACCAGAATGTTTTCCAACTTGATCTGGGCTTATAGATGTCTAATTTTGGTATTTTTTGAAGTATCGGATTACCATCCAACGACCAGAATTAAGGAAACTCAACAAAATTCATCCAAAACCTTTTTTAATCCAAATTTCACTTAGATTTCTTCATATTTTAATGATTAAAATGACCATTAGTATCACATTGCCTGCAAAAAAATCCTCCAGCCCTCCAATACCTTTTTAACGGATCCTAAGCCTCCAAAAATCAACAAATCTGATCCAAGAGAAGCCACAATAAAGGGTGAGAGTCAGGTTTTGACTAAAGGTTGCTTTGAGGTAGACGGTGGCGAGAAAAAGAGCCAGACTTCTACACCATCTCTACGTCATTGCCAATCTGAAGATTAAGAGTTTTTTTTAAAAAAAAATTTAATTATTATATTTAAATTTTGAGTTTTAATTTTAATATAAAATTTAGTTTATTGCTCTTTTAATTTTTGTTCTTTAATTTTTGCTCTTCTAATTGTGCCTTATTTTAGTTGCTCTTTAATTTCTTGCAAGTAGATGCTAAGATCTAAATAATAGATCTTAGTACCAAGATTTAATTTTTTTCATATTATTTAATTTTTATAATTTTATTTTTCAACTTAAATTTTAATTTTAATTTTTTATAAAAAAATTAAAGATTTCAAAATAAAATCACTGCCTTCTTATGGATTCAATCCAACTTGCTACTATCTACGTGCTCTTAATTATTTTAAAAAAAAATTAAAATTAAATTGATAAACATGATATTTTAACGACGGTATCGCGATCTATCAAATTTTTGATGCCACTGCCAGGGAGGCATAAAAAAATTAAAATTTTTGATTTCTTTATTTTTTTATTTTTATTATTTTCTAACTTTTATTTATTTATTTTGTAGATAAAAAAAAAAGAAAACAAAATGATTAGGGGAAAGAGGAAACTTTCAATCTTATTTGGTGAGATCAATCCTAAACCCTAAATTTTTTTTTATTTACTTTATCTTGAATTAATTAAAAATTATTTACTTAAACCTAATTAAAAATCTCATGACAAGATTAAAAATCCTAACTGCTTAGAGCATGCATCATATTAATTTTATTTTTATTTTTATTTTGATGATTGCTAGAGATAAGGTAAGCTTTTAAAATTCAATTAATTGCATGCATTTAGTTTAAATTGCATAGAAATCCTTGATTGAAATTTTTTTATACATATTTATATTAAACCAAATTAAGGGTACAATCTAATTAAATAAGATAAGATGGAGATTTGATCATTCTTTCTTGGCCCACAAACAATCAACCAGCATCTATCATTGACCTAAGCCTCTAAATTAAAATCAATTAGACATCAGCCTTAGGAACATGGGCTCAATAGAATAAGAAATCCTAAAAGTTGGATTGGGTTAGGTTTAGTCAACTTAACTAGTGTCTGAAAAAAAAAAGGTTCGAGGATGACTAGGCCCGAAGGATGGTGGTTACTTAATTGATTCCATTAGCTTATCTGGCCAAGTACAATTGATGTCTAAGGCAAGCAATGAGAGGACCCCATTGATCTTACACTTACTTGGCCAGTTGATTGGCTGATTCTCTACTTAGAGGGCTTGAAGGTGACCTTGACAGTTAGGAGCTATTTAGATCTAGGATAACCTTTAGTCAGGATTGCTTATCTAACTTGTTTGCTAATTAATATTAAATATAAATATAATTAATTATTTTCTATCATCTCTAAATTTAGAATTCCTTAGAACTCTCTTCTTTCTCTTCTCTTTTCTTCTCTTTAAAAAATATAAAAATAATAAAAAATATTTATAAAAAAATTATTAAAATTAAATTAGAGTTGCACTAGTACATGCATGGTAGAAGATCGCTATTACCTGACCTAGTTAAACTAAATTCCAAAATTGAATGATTGATTCATATAAAACCTGAAAATTAAATGGCTGAAAATAATGGAGAACCACTTAGGCAGATGAAGAAATACTTTATTCTTTCTACTTATAAACCATCGACTTATATCCAATTACCAAATATCCCTATTAGCCATTATGAAATCAAGTCGACCACAATTCAAATGCTTCCATCTTTCTATGGGAACACCAATGCAGATCCTTACAAGCATCTGGATAAATTCTTAGAAATCTGCTCTACGGTAAAAATTCAGAATTTTTCTAATGATGCCCTTAGACTGACCTTGTTCCCTTTCTCATTAAAAAATAAAGCCATGTATTGGCTTGGTATAATAGGAAAATTAATTCAAATATGGACAGAGATGCAACATGAATTCCTTAAGAAATTTTATCCCATAGGTTGAACCAACATTATGAGGCGAGCTATCACTAGATTTGCTCAGCTTCCAGGAGAACAAATTCATGAATCATGGGAAAGACTTAAGAAACTTCTTAGAAAATATCTACATCATGGTCTATCTAAGTGGTAAATTATCCAAGCTTTTTATAAAGGTTTAGGAGAACAATACAGACAAATGGTAGATACATCCTGTGGAGGTGCATTTATAAGTAAAAGTGAGGATGAAGCTTATACCTTGTTTGAAACCTTAAGTAAAAACTTTATTAACCATGCTTCATTATTCTCTTATGAAAGATCAATTTCTCAACAAAAATGGGTAGAAATTTATAAGACCAAAACTTCAGAACCTAATTCTAAGGCAGACTTGAAAATAATAGCACAAAAATTATATAAAGTCAACCTTCTTATCCAAAATTAAATCAATTCCTAAACCTAGGCGAACAATCTTCTGCACAATACACACCACCTTCCAATTATCAAGAGATTTATTCTATTTGTACTAGCCCAACCCATAGTATGAGTGAATGTCCTATGGCTGCATAATTCCCATCCTTCATCCAAGAGCAAGTTCAAGCTGCTCATGGTTACTCCAAATCGGTGAATGATCCATTTTCAAATGCATATAATCTAGGCTATAGAAATCATCCTAATTTTTCTTGAAAACCACAACAGACTTAGGCCCTGACCCAAACTCCACCAGTGCAAAATTATCAGAATAGACCCCAATACCAGAACTATGCCTATAACAGAGATCAGCCTAGTCAGCCTTTTCAGCCACCACATTATAATCAGCCTTCATACCCACCTCCTCAACAGATCAATCTAAATGATGATCGATTTAACCAGCTGTAATAATTAATCCTATCTCAACAACAATCGATTCTAAATCAACAACAATCCATCGCTAGGCTAGAAGCTCAAATAGGATAATTAGCTAAGTCTAGTATGAGGAGAGAACCAAGTTAATTACCAAGCCAACCAATTGTCAATCCTTAAAACAACCCATCCAATGTCCATCAACCATCTAAATTTAGTCATCAACCCATCATTCCACCGAAGAATCTCCAATTAGAGAATGCCAAAGTAATTTTTGTACTTCGAAGTGGTAGGATTCTTAAGGATCCATACCAAAATCAGGTGGTAGAGGCTACCACTGATGCTAGCCAAGAACAAAATTCAGAAAAAAAGGTTAGTACTAAAGCTAACCACATAAAAGAGCCTGAGCCTAGAACTAGTACTGATACTAGTGAGATTAATAAAGGAAAGAGGAGAATAGATGAGTTATCCAAGACATATAAATCCAAAGTCCCATTTTCTCAAGCCTTAGAAGCAGGCTCTTCCCGTAAAAAGCAAAAAACACATAACGAAAAGTTAATAAAACTATTTAAATAAGTGCATATTAATTTATCCCTCCTCGATGCAATTCAACATGTCCTGACTTACACTAAATTTCTTAAAGAACTTTGTACTCAAAAGTATGAGCCACGAACTAAAAGAATTATGTTGTCTGAGGATGTAAGTGCAGTCCTGTTAGACCTATTATCTCAGAAAATGAAAGATCCTGATGCTTCATTAATTTCATGTGTTAGGCATAATCTTTAACTGAGCATTATTAGACTTAGGAGCTAGTGTGAACCTACTTTCAATGTCGATTTAATAAAAATTTAGGATAGGAGAACTTAAACCAACATCGATTATTTTGCAACTAACCGATAGATATATAAAAATACCACGTGGTTTAATTGAGGATATTTTGGTTAGAATAGATAAATATTATTTTCTAATAGACTTCCTCATTCTTGATATGGAACCATCCCAAAATCTCATAATTCTAGGTCGTCCATTCCTAGCTACTACCAATGCCAATATCAATTGTAAGACAGGAGCCATGGATATCTTTTTTGGGAATCAAATGGTAAGAATAAATATTTTTAATGCCTCTAAACACACTCAAGAGGAGAAAGACTACTTTGTAATTGATCAGATAGATGAGATAGTTGAATCTAATTCCTTCTTAGATTTACTCAAGAATGATCTTCTAAATAAACATGTCGCAGACTAGGAGGTGAATATCCTATTCGATTCACCTCACCCATCACATACAATATTTTGGTCAATGAAAATTGAGCTCTTACCTGAGAAAAAAATTGAACCATTATGTCCTTCAATTCAGGCCCCACCTCTACTTGAACTAAAATTTTTGCCTGAATCACTTAAGTATGTATTTTTAGGATGAGAAAAAATCCTTTCAGTATCCATTACATTAAATTTGACTTCTAAACCACAAACTCAATTCATAAGTATTCTAGAAGAATAAATAGAAAAAATTCTTAATAAATAAGGGTTTGAGAATAGGATTGCGAGTTATGTTCCCATAATTAATAATGAATATATCAATAAAAGAATAGCAAACTATTTTTCTGAGATTGACAATCCAAAATCATTAGAATTTGTTAATCCAGTATTTGACATAGGATAGTAAGCTGCATTGTGTCTAGCTGAAGATGATAAACTTAGCACTTATTGAAAGACAACCCAACACTTCTTGCATCTAATTTATTTTTTTTGTTTATTTTCTTTTTAGAATAAGTGGCTAGGTTGGAGGAGAATCAAAGCTTCATGATCCATAATGGACAAATAATAAAAATTTTTATTGCATCCTTCCATTTTTTCTTCTCCATTGAGGATAATGTTGATTAAGTTGGAGGATAGAAAAAATTAAAATTAAATATATATAATAAAAAAATAATATAAAATCTTTAAAATTTTAAAAAATTATTTAAAAATTAAAAATTAATAAAAAAATATTTGAATAAACCATATTTTAGGAAAGAAAATCTTGAGCAAAATAGACTAAAAAAAATAATAAAGTTAGAAAGTATTTACTAATGACTGTAGCGAGTCACGAAGTAGATTAGTTGGTCAGACTTTTAGCAGCCTACTTAGATCATTTAAAGGGTATCAACACTTCAAATTGCACATGCAAACTAAAGAGATAAAGTAAGTATTAATTTTAAGACAAACTAAGGATTCAATTATCATTAAAAAATTAGTAATTACTATATATCCTAATTAAAAAAACTTGAATTTAAGAAAAGAGCTACCTATCCAAAATAAAAAATTTAAAAGATAGAGTATATATGAATTGCCATAAACTTAGTGATTGGATCTCTGCACCTAAGTCAAGTATGAAGGTTCATATCAAACGATGGAGAAAAGATCAGGATGTTCAGCATATTTAAAAAATAGAGAGAGAAAAAGGTAGTATGAAAGTTATCTTAATTCATGCACTTACTTTGGGGGTGTATGAAAAATTAATCAAAATAGATGATAATAAAAGATACATTTATCCTTTAAATTAACACCCAAATGCTAAGTTAGACTTCACAAATACAAGTGCTATAGATCCTTAGATGAATTAAAAAAAAAAATTTGATTATATTGATCATAAAATTTACTTCTAAAACTCAATACTTAGTTAGTAACACTGTCTAAACTTTTAAACTTTAATCTTAAAGCTACTTTTATGAAAGTGAATCTTAATAAAATATGGTGATTAATCAAATACTAGCATTACATTGCTAAGAAACTAGCAATGAGTAAGTTAGGGGATGTGATAAGTATCATAAATTTGCTAATAAAAGTATCAATTTATTAATTTATTTATATTAATATTTTAAAAATAATATAAAATAAATAATAATAATAATATATAAATAAAATTAATAAAAATAATAAAATAATAAAAATAAATTAAAAATAAAATATTAAAAATAAAAATAATATTAAAAATAATAAAATAATAAAATAAAATAAATAATAATAATAATAATAAATTTATTAATAAAAAAAGCTCATTTTTTTAATCATAATAAATTAAATTTGAAGTGAATCAGAGTTAAAATGGATCCAATATGAATTTTTAAAGAAATAAAAGAAAAAAATAATAATAAAATAAAATAAAAATGAATCGGATCAGCCGACTTAGCTGGTGCGCTTAGCCCAACCATAAAAGCCAACACGTCCCAGCCAATCGATGCGCCAACCAGTCGACCCAGCTAGAGAAGCTGGCCCGCCAGCCCAAAGCCCACACGATCGCTAGCCCGTCAGCCCAATTCCACTCCAACATTGACGTCACCCTAACATCAGTAGACTCTACGGTCTATGATAAATCATGCACCAGCTCAGCACTAGACAGCCAATTAGAAGATGCCACGTGATGGACCAAGATCCTTAAAGGGTCTACAGGAAATATATCATGGCGTATAGAGGCAAAATGGTAATTTCACATAGCAAAGCGTGCCCTGATTGGTTGTGGCTTATGATGCACTCGATCTAGGCGATCTACATGAACAGTAATTGCATGATCATGCTGCTCAGGTTATTTGCGATCCAAATCCGATGGCTAAGATTCTTTCTCATTTTGATTCTAATTTCCTCAGCATCCTAGCACGCAATCGGACGACCGCATGCATTCCAGGCGATCTTCCTGTTAGATATATGTGCCCTAGAAGTTAGAATTGGCTGACACTTGTAATACACTTCTAAAGGATAAAATTATAATTTTGATTATAAATAATAAAATAGGTTATTTTCTATCACATATGTGTATTTAGTGTCTGTGATACATCCCTTGAGTTAATGATAATGATAATTCTTATTTTCAAGAGTTGAAAATTTAAGACAAGAATTTTTATTATTAACTCATAAAATGCTCCTGACCGTAGGATCATCATGAGCATGGTGATTGATCCAGAAGATTAGTGTACAATTACTTCTTTATAGCAGATGAGTCTTGAGTCTACGGTGTAGAGATACCGGAGCGAGAGTATAGATACTCATTAGAGAACGAGGGCACTGAGCGTGACCACCTCGAGTAGTCATAAGGAAGTCTACCCTCTCATCGATGACTGACTCGAAGCTATAGTGGTGTGTCGGGTTCTTTGATCTGAGGTGCATCGATAATTCATCTTGAGGGTGTTATAGTTTGATTACACCATAACTCGATCTTCTAGCCATTCAGAATCCTGAGGTGTATGTTGGCTATAGCATGTTCATCGTAGAAATTAGATTGCACCAAGATGAAATCTATCTAGCTCGGTGGATCAAGAGCAGCCCTATGATGATCATGAGAATCAAATCCATAAACCCATGGCCATAGCAGAGAGTGAAATAATAGAAAGAGTTTCTATTAAGATTTTCACATCGGACTTGAAATGAATGATTAAATCATATGATAGAAATTAGGGTTTGACAAGTTCACCATAACCCTAATCTGATCGAGGCTCAAGATAGAAGAACTTAATCATATAAGTAGCTGCACCGAGAGGTTCATTTTTAGTTTTGATGGGTTGCCACCATATACTACTAGGTGTCACTGATGGATTTTGGAAGTAATTAGAATGATTTAGATGATCGATCATTCTAGTTGTCTGAATCAGAAGAGTTCTGATCTATCGAAAGAAATTTCGATGATGTCGATGATAGAGATCATGACATATCTCATTATCATATAGAACTAAACCTAACTGGGTCATACAAATAAGGATTTGGATTTGGATATCATCAATTGGACTAACCTAGTTCAATTGATTTGAATTAAATTCAATTAGGTTTAAGAAAATCATGCTAGCACACGATTGAACCTAACATTCTTCTTTTTTCTATCATTAAAAGTTGTCTTGATCGAGCCAAATAAGTTTGTGCTCACTCAGGTACCTTTATCTGATCTGACTGGAGCTTGTTCAGATCAGAAAAGGGTTGTCTTAATTTATGAGATAAATTTGAGATAATATCTACCATTTTCCATCACCTACTAATTCTTATCCTTTGACTTTGGTCAAACGTTGACCTTTGACCCTTGGACATCTGCCCATATGTCATGTACTTATTGGAAAGTAGATAAGGGCTTGTCCCCTTACTGAATTTTGAAAAGGAAGGGGCACACACCTAGGATGGCGTGTGCCCATGGATAGGGATGCTTGGAGTCCCATAAGGATGGGACTCCAAGTTGCTTCTTGGATTCAAACTAGGTGACCCTCACCTATAGACTTTGATCAGTCTTAGGCACCATCTAAAATGAATCTATGGGTCTCTCATCTGATTGAATCAGGTGATGTCATCCCATCAATCAGATTTAGATCTAATTGCACGAAGCAACGTGATTGGCTGGGGTGATGTGGCATTACATGGCGTAGTAGGGTCTATATAAAGACCTATCTGCACCCAACTTTGATAGAACTTTCTTCTAGCCATGCCCTAAGGCTGCCCCTCTCCCTCCTACATACCACCTTTCAAATCCTCTCTCTCCTCTCCACGCCCAAGGTTAGTTGGGCTTTAGATTAGTGCGATTCAAGCAAGAAAAGGCTGACGAGAAAGGAAGAAGGCAGCACTATTGCAGAGATGACAACAGATCTTCGAAAGGAGTTTCGAAGATCCTCCAAATCAGATTCAGATTTGATTTTTGGAGACATGATTAAGAAGAAGAAGATCTCCAGATCTAGTTTGAGTGGATATCGATAGAGGTCAGGCACTTACGTGGCTAGATCCAGAACCTCAGGCCATCAGCAGATCATCAATAGGTAATCGGATTACCCATATCAAGGTAAAACTAATTTAGATTTAATTTAATTTAATTTTTTTATTTATCAGATCATAAAATTAGATCTAAAAAATATCAGATCTAATTTAGATCTAAAAAATTTTTTTTTGAAATATGTCTCTTGATCCAATCAGATTTGAACAAACCAGATCCGAAGAAAATCTGATTTTCCCCTTTAGATCCAATGAGGAAGAAAGCTCTCGATGATGATTCAGCATCTCAAAGCATGATCAGTGGTCTGATTTCCTCCATCAAGCATGATCCAACGGCCATAATGTTTTCCAACTTGACATGGGCTCATAAATGTCCAATTTTAGTATTTTTTGAAGCATCAGATCACCATCCAACGGTCAGAATTAAAGAAACTCAATAGAATTCATCTATGACTCCTTTTAATCCAAATTTCACTCAGATTTCTTCATATTTTGATGATTAAAATATCCCGTACTCCTACATTACCAGCAGCCCTCCAATACCTATTTAAAGAACCTCAGACCTCCATAAATTAATAGATCTGATCCAAGAGAAGTCAGGTAAAGGATGGGAGTCAAGCTTTGACTGAAGTTTACTTTGAGGTAGATGATATTGAAAAGAAGAGCCAGAATTCTACACCATCTCCATGCCATTACTGATCTAAAGATTAAATTTTTTTTATTTTTTTCTTTTTAATTATTATATTTAAATTTTAAGTTTTAATTTTAATATAAAATTTAGTTTATTTCTCTTTTAATTTCTATTCTTTAATTTTTGCTCTTTTAATTCTACTTAATTTTAATTGCTCTTTAATTTCTTTCAAGTAGATGCTAAGATCTAAAGAGTAGATCTTAGTACCAAAGTTTATTTTTTTATATTATTTAATTTTTATAATTTTATTTTTCTACTTAAATTTTAATTCTAATTTTTTTCTTTTTTTTTCATAAAAAATTAAAGATTTTTAAAATAAAATCACTACCTTCTTGTAGATTCGATCCGACTTGCTGCTATCTACGTGCTCTTAATTATTTTAAAAAGAAGATAAAATTAAACTGATAAACATGATATTTTAATGACAGTATTACAATCTATCAGCTACCATGAAAGAAGAAATTGATAGCCTGAGTCTAGCACGAAAGGCCTTAGTGTACAAGCAAATATATCCCGGAGGAGGGAAATAAGCTTGATCTCTGAGATCAGGAAGTTCGAGCTCATACTTAGGAGAGATCCCAAACTGGATTCTAATTAAGGAAAGATCTTCATGCCGAAGTTTGTAAGGGATGGTGTCAGGAATAAAAGATCGGGATACTTCTACAGGTTCGATGTCCTTGAGAGATGGATCCATCAAGAACACATGGGTTGAGCTTTTGGAACAAGTTGACCAGGATTCTTCGACGAACATGTGGATCAAACTAAGTTTGAAAAAACCCCCAAAAATAAGAAAAATAAGATGCAAGACTTCTTTGAAGAAACTGAAAGGACAAGATGCAAAAGATGTAGGAATAATCAAAAGAGAGATTTTGAGACTAACCTAAACTGATTGAGGGGAACGAAGAGGCAACAGACATGATGGAAATTGAACGAGAAGATGCTTGAGACCAGAGAAAATGGTGGAAGAAGCTAAAATTGACGAGTAGGAGGAAGATGAAAATTAGATGAAAGAGGAGAGGAACTCAAGAGAAATGAAGTTCTGAAGGAAGAAAATAAGCTTAAATATCCCGAAGAGCCTAAGGCAGTTATGATTGCAAGTCTTCTCTGGCTGATCTTAGGTTGACGTATGTCCCACTTATCATGATAGAGGGCTGACAACGGATAGAACCTTAATTGTGCCATACCTTAGGCAGAGCTTTGGCAGGTGTTTCGAAAAAATATCTTTTTGGATCACCTCGTATTGAAGAAGCTTCGGTGCTAGCAAGGAAAATGCCAAGACTTTCCATCCAATGAGCGTAGAAAATCAGAAAAAGACTTCGACAGTCTACATCTTTATACTTCCTTCTTTCAAACTTCAAACTCGAGAGTATGTGGACTGTTATTGGGGTTAAACGTACTACTACAGAAGTTTGGCCTAGTATCTGGCCCCTGAGCAATCCCACGATGGCCAATCTTCAACTGGCTAGCTAATCTCCTAGATTGCATGAGTAAACTCTAGAGCCTGTAAAACACTATAGATCTCGCCTGGACGAGCTTGACAACAAATCATGAAAGCAACCAAATTTCTTCATTATAAGTAGCTGGTTCCAGTTGAACTTCTTTTAAATAAACTTGAACAGTGAAAGCGATCGCCTAGGTAGTTGGCTAAACATTCAATCCCTGCATAACCTGATCTAACCAATTTTGAAGCTGGCGAAACTCCTATCTAACTAGATCCCCTTCAAGTCAAGTCTCGCCATTGCAAATTGGATCTCATGACAAGAACCATAGATTGGTAAAGCTTCTCCTTAGACAAACTTCTATGCCTTACTGAGGATGGCAGGTCTTGACTTCATGGTGTTTAAAATCTTGAGCATATAAGATAAAGTTAACAAAAGAACCTCATCTTCAAATTAATCACTTGCAAGCCACCTTAAAACCTCCAATCAAAATCCTTACGATCACCCAAAAGAACCTCGTCATCTATGCAAATTCAGCTCCCAGCTCAACGTAAACCAATCTACATGCAGACAACCTCAGAGAAGTTTGAACTTCTCCAGAACTATTATGATATGAAGCTCTTCACCATCGATAGCTATTCCATCCAAACTTCAACTATTAATTTCTATGAGATTGGCATGTCACGATAATAGATACCATCCTCCGTAAAAAACTCCACGTGGTTCTGAACGGTCTACTACCAGGCAATTATGACTATCACCATCAATCTATTACGAGCTCCGCTTATATAAGAAATCCTTCAGATACATTTTCTCTCTAAGCTCTAAACTTTGGTTCAATTTTTCTAAGTGCTCCATTTTTGTTGGCTATAAGAGCTGACTTGATCGTTGGAGGATCCTGCCGGAGTCACCCCCTAACTCCGATCAGGACTTATATTGCAGTCACCGACGGCAACCTCATCTTCTCCAACTCCAGCCTAGTTCCGACGTCAACTAGATTCTGCATCAACAATATCAATTAAACTTGAATTAATTTATAGTTAATTAGATTATGCTAATTATTTTACTTTGAATTAACTTACATGAATTAGATTAATTTGATTAAGTCTTGTCAATTTAGTGCTAGGTTAAATTAATTTGAGTAATGTATTTGATCAATTTGAATAATTTAAGCTATGTTAATCAGATTAATTTATTTATATTTGAATATTTTTATATTATTATGACTAATTTATGTTATATTATTATATTTTATTTATAGTAATTAGTTTAATTACATTAATTAGATTATCCAGATTAGAACTGCTTTAAATTCTGTAATATTGTATTAATTTTCTTTTATTTTTTTATAATTTATGTTAATTTAAATAAATTTAATTAAATATGAATTAAATTTAAATTAATTTGAAGCAAATTAGATTATACTATTAATTTACTTTAAATTAACTTACATGAATTAGATTAATTTGATTAAATTGTGTCAATTTAGTGTTAGGTTAAATTAATTTGTGCCATGTATTTGATCAATTTGAATAATTTGAGCTATGTTAATCAAATTAATTTATTTTGTAGGTTGTAGAAATTGTAGAAATAGTAACAACCTTATGCTATATCAATGGTTCTATGGTTAAAGGACCATATGAAATAGAGTATACTAGCCGACCACAAAAGGTCATTAGATTGAAATATGGAATGAAATTCGAGAAGTTGGAGGATAAGTTATGTAGAATTTTTTATATAGATAGAAGTACAAATAGAATAATGATAATATATAGATATCCCACTGTTGTGCAGTCGACAATTCTGAAATATGAACTTATTCTGATTGCTGATGATGAAGATATGAAGATTATATATTCAACTGTAAGTTCATATTCTTGTTTATTTGGTGTGGAGTTGTACATTGATGTGCAATCTATAAAGGATACCAAAACTATTTTCGATCCAGAGTATGATAAAATAGCTGATCAAGATATTAGATTGACAATACAGACGAGCAAATAAGTTGGAGCTTCTAGTCCCTATATGGCCAGCATTCCACTGAATACTAGTTCAAGAGATACAGAGGTTCATTTGGCAATGGATAGTAATGTGCTAGAACCTATTATCAAACAAGCCTCACTGTACATAGTGGCCATAGATGCCGTCCATATTGATAATTGGCTTTTTGAGAAAGATGATGTACATAGTGAAGAAGGTATGGATGATGATGCTCAACAAGTAGGTGCATCCCATGATTGTACATCCCATGAAGAAGGTATCATCGATAACCGCCTAGGAGAAAGCAACGGCCGCCCTATGAAACTTGATATTTTTTTGGATTTTATTATACTCACATGGGATTTGATTCCTTTTTGATTTTATAATATCCATGTGGGACATTATTGGACTTTGTGTAGGTGTGGTGGTGCTCCCAAGCCTTGGGAGGCCACGGACGGAGCTAGGGTGAGGGCTCCGAAGATGCTAGGATAGGTATGGTCCTAGGGCTAGGACAAGAGTTATCCTAGGATGGAGGTGGCATGTGGCTCTCCATGGACTTGAGGTTTGGATATTGAGGAACTCAAGGGGCTTGGTTGGTGCTTTAGAGATCTGGGATTCAAGATGGAGCAAGAAATCAAAGTCAGAGAATCAAGACTATAGAAAGAACATTTTCTGTAGATTAGTCGGCTTAGTCCAAAACTAGGTCGGCTAAGTCTCAGAGCATAGGCAAAATAAAAAGGTCGAGTTAAGGGACTGTAGGCACAGCACAAAACTGAGCTGACACAGTTTTAGACTGAGCTAACCCAGTGAAACTTAGCCAGCTCCATGCTGAGACTGAGCCGGCTCAGTGCGCAGGCAAAGTTACGTGAGGGTTTGTTTTGAGCTCGGGTCTGAATTGATCTTGGGGATCTTAAGGCCTAGTATGAGAGGTCTTAAGAGGGCTAATTCATGTATGGATTGGGATTAGATCCAGGGGATGAGAGCATGTGAGACTTGAGCTCGGTGAGTGCTTTCATATATTGGGTTAACCTAAGGGAGTTTTTGAGCTAGGTTTTATTAGGGTTCATGTGAAAACTCTAGGGTATATAAATCAGGACATTGTAACTTTTACAATGAAGAAGTGAATACAATTGAGCTTTTCTTCCTAACTCTCTTCTCTTTTCTCTCTGGTTCCAACACCAAAATTCTAGCTTCTCTCATCTTTCTTAGATCTTCAGTTTGTTGGATTAATACCTAGATTCATGCAAGAGATCGGATCTACGACTATGACTCTAAGCAGCTGTAGGAACAACATTTGGTATCAGAGCCCGATTAAGCATGAAGGAGGAAGAAGATCAATTTTCAGCAGAGATCAGCAGCGAGATTTAGATCTAAAGGCTTTCTCCAAGCTTCGTGAGGAAGAAAGAAATCATAGGGCTGCCATCCACCATCCCTAGTCAATGTATTTCTTAGATCTATCTGTTTGCTGTTATTTGATTTGGATTGATCATGAAAAATAGTGGGTTGAAGGTAGGATTAGAGAAGTTTGATGGAAAAAAAAGTTTCACGATGTGGATGGTAGGGGTAGAGGATCTGCTAGTTCAGATGAGGTTGGATTTGGCCTTAGAATATAGGTCGTAGGAGATCATAGATAAGGAGTGGGTGTCCTTGAAGAAAAGAGCATGTGCCACGATTAGAACTTATTTGGTGGATGAGGTTTTGTATGGTGTGTTAGAGGAGAGAACACCCAAGGGATTATGGTCAAGGTTGCAGCAATTGTACATGGGAAAGAACATGTGCAATAAGTTGATGCTGAAGAAGCAACTATATAGCCTTCGAATGTAGGAGGACGAGGATGTTGCGAGATATATTCAGCGGTTCAATCGAATGAGCATGGACTTACTCAATATAGGGAAGAATTTAGAAGAGGAGGATAAAAGTCTATTGTTGCTATGTTTGCTACCTGGGAGCTTCGATTTGTTAGTGATAACTTTGCTGTATGGTAAGGAGACACTAGTGTACGAGGAGATCATATCAATGCTTAGGTCAAACGAGCAACAAAAATGGATGACAAAGAGGAAGGTCTTCCAAGAGAGTCTTGTGGTTTTAGAGAAGCATAGGAAAGGAAAGAAGAAGGACGAATAGAGGGGCAACAAAGGGTCTAAAAGATGCTTCAAGTGCGGAGAAGCAGGGCACTTTAAGTAGGAGTGTCTACTTTGGAAGAAGTGCAAGGGAGGAGAAAGCTTAGATTTCATCAGTACAGTCATTGAAAGTGAAGATTCGGATGAAATCTTGATGGTCTCGGAGGATTCCGTAGGATGCGATGTATCTAAGATGGTTTCGGACAGGTCTGTAGAGTGTAGAGGGTTCGAAGGGGCAGCGATGATGTTCGAGGTACAGTGGCAGGCTCAGTACTGCAGCATTGGATGGTTGGCCTCAAGGAACTCGGAGATAGAGTTCTCTTCTGTGGCATCGGAAGAACTTCAGCTCCAGGTGGAGCACCAAACAAAGGTGGCTTCATGGATGGAGGAAGCTGTGACACGGATTCAGAGTAGGGGATGCAAAGGGAGGACTAGAATTTCAGCACTAGTGTCGGGGCTGTACAGATCCAAGTGGAGAGGATTGTGCAGGGAGATAGGCATGGCTCTGAGGGAATAGTGTCAGATGGAGCATCAGGATATGTGGTGAGTGTCGGTAAAGGAACATTGCATGATCTTTAGAGAAGTCCAGGATAAGTGATGCAGCTGCCAAGCAGAAGGATACTTACAACTCCAAAGGTGATGCAGACAAATAAGTCAAGGACTTCAACGGTGGAGGCGGACATCCTGAAGGCCTCAAAAAGAGCTCAACATTTGAAGAAGAATGGCAGTGACAAGGTGAGCACGAGGGGCTATCAGGACATGTAGAGATAATAGGATCATGCAAGAAGATGTTGCCAGGTGTGCCAAGGCTTGGGTGCACCAAGGCGGAGATTGTAGGTGGTGTGGTGCTCCCAAGCCTTGGGAGGCCACGGACGAAGCCAGGGTGAGGGCTCCAGGAAGGCTAGAACAGATGTGGTCCTAGGGCTAGGACAGGAGTTATCCTAAGGTGGAGGCGGCATGTAGCTCTCCACGGACTTGAGGTTCGGGTATTGAGGGCCTCAAGGGGCTTGGTTGGTACTTCAAAGATCTGGGATTCAAGGTAGAACAAAAAATCAAAGTCGAAGAATCAAGACTACAGAAAAGATATTTTCTGCAAGTTAGCTGGCTCAGTCCAAAAAATTGGATCGACTGTCTCAGAGCACAGGCAAAATAGAAAGATCGAGTTTCGGGACTGCAGGCACGGCATAGAACTGGGCTAGCTCAGTTTCAGACTGAGTTGACCCAGTGGAACTTAGTTGGCTCAGTGTTGAGACTGAGTCAGCTCAGTGCACGGGCAGAGTTACGCGAGGATCTATTTTGGGCTAGGGTCTGGGTTGATCCTAGGGATCTTAAGGCCTGGTTTGAGAGGTCTTAAGGGGGCTAATTCATGTATGGATTGAGATTAGATCCAGGGAATGAGAGCATGTGAGACTTGGGCTCGGTGAGTGCTTTCATATATTGGGTTAGCCTAAGGGAGTTTTTGAACTAGGATTTATTAGGGTTCATGTGGAAACTCTAGGATATATAAACCTGGACATTGTAACTTTTACAATGGAGAAGTGAATACAATTGAGCTTTTCTTCCTAACTCTCTTCTCTCTTCTCTCTGGTTCCAACACCAAAACTCTAGCTTCTCTCATTTTTCTTAAATCTTCTTCAGTTTGCTAGATTAACACCTAGGTTCATGCAAGAGATTGGATCTATGACTGTGGCTTCGAGCAGCCGTAGGAATAATACTTTGTTTATTTAGTACTACATCTTTCTAAGATGTTGATTGTTAGTTTTTCGCAATGAAATTATTTATTTAGCAATTTTGAAACAAGTTGATGATCAGGATGTGCTGTTAATCAGATGGTATTATGCTAGATGAGTTTTAAATTTTAAGTAGCTTAGCAGGTTGGATCCGAGCTGGTGAAGTAGGATTTTCGGAGGGTGGACCGCTCGGGTTTCGAATGGTCTATAAGTCTTTATGTGGTCAATTGAATAGTTTGGCATGGTATCGGATTCGAAGCAATCGGTTGAATGGATCATTTCTTTTTTTTTGAGAAATCGGTCCACCATTTCAAACCCTAGTTGACCAGTTTGGCATAGTTTCGAGGCGAAACAAGTTGACCATATGGATCAATTTTTTATGGTCAATCATTATCGATGGAAACCCTGGTCGATCCATTAGGCATAGTTTTGGAGCCAAAATAGATTAAAAAAATAGTTTTTTTGTGATCGATCGGCCTTAGCCCTAGTTGACCTGGAGCAATTGACCAGCTAGAATCCCAATCGATCGGTTTGGCACTACTTGAGCCAATCGGGTCGACCACTCGAATCGATTAGGAATCCCATAGTCGATTGGCACTAGACCTGGTCGACTTGTTTGGAACTGTCCAGAGTAGACCTGGTCGATCGAAGGATCAGTTGCAATCTGCTTGGTATTCTATGGTCGACCAACTGAGAGACTGGTCGACCGTCTGCATTTGACCGACTAAGATACTAGTTGACTAGATATGGTTGACCAATCCAATCTTCGGTCAACCATTTTTTACTGCTTGGTATACCAGCCATGGTCGACCAGCCTAGCTCCTGGTCGAAATCCTGATTGACTAATCTAGATGATCTGCTTGTGCCAAACCCTAAATGACCGACCCATCTAGAAATTAAACCCATGATCGATCGATCGAAACCATAACTAACCAATCTGGATGATTGGCCAAGTCCCAAACCCTGAACGATCGACCCATCTATAAATCAAACCCAAAACCCTGATTGACCGATTGGCCAAGTCCCAAACTCTGAATGATCGACCCATCTATAAATCAAACCCAAAATCCTAATTGATCGACTGGCCAAGTCTCAAACCCTGAATGACTAATCCATCAAAAAATTAAACCCATGGTCGATCGATCGAAACCATAATTGATCGATCTGGATGATCGACCAAGTCCCAAATCCTAAACGATCGACCCATCCATAAATCAAACCCGCGACCCTGATTGATCGATCTAGACGATCGATGAGGTCGCAAACCCTGAATGACTGACTAATCCATAAAGTACATGGAATAAAGTTTAGGATAATATAGACTAACAATACATAATTTCATTAGAAAACAAACAAGATTATGCTACAAAAAATTAAAAGAAAAGTATAATAAGAAGCTGGAGCTTAATCATTTGTTGTAGGATCTTATGAAGGTGGAGAAAATTGATGATAAAAATACCATACGAACTTATCAAACCATGCAAACCCCTCGTCAATACGTGCAAATCCCTTTTTGACATCACTCTCTAGTACACCAAACCGAGCAGACAATGCATGCACATCATAAGATTGCTCATTAGACTGCATATGATGATTGGGCTGGGCTATGTCGGCAAGCTAACTTTCTTCTTCGCCAGCAGATATACACTTCCAACCATCACTGAAAAAAATATAGCCTGTATACCTTAGAGATGACTTATCATAGATGTCTGTAGATTGGACCTCAATAATTTCATCATCATCGATGATAGAAACTAAAGGAAAAAATCTTATTTTTTCGGCATAGGATCGTTCAGATCTGATTGGATTTGAAGGAATATTTCAAAAAAAATTTCTATGATCCTAATCAGATTTGAGACATCTTAGATCTAATTCTAAAGATCTGATATTAAAATTAAAAATAAAATTTAATTTAATTTAATTTCATATCTTATTTTGGATAATTAAATTATCTTATGGTGATCCTGATTGATCCTAAGGTTCTGGAAGGAGCCACGCATGCACCTAGCCTCTACCGATGTCCACTCAAGCAGGATCTGGAGGTCTTCTCCTTCTGAATCAATTTTTTAAAAATTAGATCTGGATCTAATCTTAAAGTTCTTCAAAACTTCTTTTGAAGAAGCAGTAGTCATCTTTTTCAGCAGTGTTGCCTTCTTCCTGATCTGGGCGCCTTTCTTCTTTGAATGGCACTTGAACCCATGCCCAACTTCTTAGCCATGGAGAGAGGAGAGAGAGAATAAAATGGGGTGTGGAAGAGAGAGAGGGGTAGCCTTGGGATGTGGGAATTATGCAAAACATCTTAAACCTAGGCGCAGACAAGGTTTAAATAGACCCTGCTATGCCATGCAGTGCCACATCATCCCGATCAATCAGAGGCCTTCATTCAATCAGATCTAAATTTGATTGGTGGAATGATGTCATCTGATCCAATCAGATAAGAGTTCCTCAAAAATCCACATAGGTGACATCAAGACTGGATAAAACAAAACTCTTTGGTGCCTAGGTATTTAAAACCATCAAGAAACCCTGGAGTCCCATCTATATAGGACTCCATCCCTTATCCATATGGGCCGCATGCCTAGGATGGTGTGTGCTGTCTCTCTTACCACTTTTAGTAGGGGGACAAGAGCCTCACCATGCTCTCCAATAGGTGCATGACATGTGGCCCAAAAGTCAAAGTGTCAATGGTCAACTTTGACCAGTCAAATGTGACCAAAGTCAAAGAGGAAATGGCAGGTGACCAAAAATGGCAGTGTAATGTCTTAAATACTAATGAATAAGACAACCTTTTTCTGACTGGACAAGCTCCAGTCAGACCTAAGATGAAGGCCTCTGATTGAGCACAAACTCCTTTGGCTCAGTCAGATGACAAAATAATGATAGCAAAAGAAGAACGTTAGGTTCAATCGAGTGCTAGCTAGCATGATTTTCTTGAACCTAATTGAATCTCATTCAGATCAATTGAACTAGGTTAGTTCAATTGATGATCACCAGATTCAAACCCTTGTTTGTGTGACCCAGTTAGGTTCAGTTTCTGTATGGTAATGGGATATGTCATGATCTCTATCATCGACATCATCGAAACTCCTTTCGATGGATCAGAACTCTTCTGATTCGAACAGCTAGAATGATCGATCATCTAAATCATTCTAATTGCTCCCAAAATCCACCAGTGACACCTAGCAGTATATGGTGGCAACCCATCAGAGCTGAATGCGAAAACCTCTTGGTGCAGCTACCTGTGTGATTAAGTTCTTCTATCTTGAGCCCCGATCAGATTAGGGTTAAGGTGAACTCGTCAAACCCTAGTTCTCTGTCATATGATGTAATCATTCGATTCGAGTCCAATGTGAAAATCTAAATAGAAACTCTTTCTATTATTTCACTCTGCCATGGCCATGGGACTTCTGGACTTGATTCTCATGATCATCATAGGGCTGCTCCTCTACCACCGAGGTAGATAGATTCCATCTTGATGCAATCCAGTTCCTACAATGAACATGCTATAGCCAACATACACCTCAGGGTTTCCATATGGCTAGGAGACCGAGTAATGGTGTAGTCAAACTATAACACCCTCAAGGTGAACTGCCGATGCACCTCAGGTCAAAGAACCAGACACACTACTGCAGCATCGAGTCAGTCATTGACGAGAAGGTAGACTTCCCTAATGACTACTCGAGGTGGTCACGCTCAGTGCCCTCGTTCTCTAACGAGTACCTGTACTCTCGCTCCGGTGTCTCCACACCGTAGACTCAAGACTCATCTACTAAAGAGAAGCGATTGTACACCAACCTTCCGGATCAATCACCATCCTCGTGATGATCCTATGGTCGGGAGCATTTTATGAGTTAATAATGATTATTCATGTCTTAAATTTTCAACTCTTGAAAATATGAATTATCATTACCATTAACTCAAAGGATGTATCACAGACACTAAATACACATATGTGATAGAAAATAACCCATTTTATTGATTTATAGTCAAAATTATAATTTTGCCCCTAGAAGTGTATTACAAGTGTCAGCCAATTCTGGCTTCTAGGGCACATATATCTAACAATCTCCCACTTGTCCTAAAGCCAATTGGCTACAAGTCTAAGTCCCATCTTCTCAAGGTGGGCTTCGATCTTCTGCTGGCCCAACGGCTTTGTAAGTGGGTCTGCCACATTATCTGTGGAGTTGACTCTCTTGACCTCGACGTAACCCTTCTCGAGGTAATCGCGGATGAGGTGGTATCGCCGCTCAATGTGCTTGGATTTTTGGTGAGACCTCGGCTCCTTAGCAAGGGCTATGGCGCCATTGTTGTCGCAGTATAGAGGAATGGCATCTGATGGCATTACTCCAATTTCTGCAGCAAACTTCTTGTACCAGAATGCTTCCTTCGCAGCCTCTGATGCAGCGATATATTCTGCTTCCATGGTGGAATCTGCTATCACCGTTTGCTTGGAACTCTTCCAGCTGACAGCACCACCATTGCACACAAACAGACTCCCAGATGTCGACTTTCGATCATCTATATCGGACATGAAATCCGAGTCTGTGTATCCCTGGACTTGGAGTTCTCCATTACCAAAGACCAACATCATATCCTTAGTTCTTCTCAAGTACTTAAGGATACATTTCACAGAAGTCCAGTGTTCTTCACCTGGATTTGACTGATATCTGCTTGTGACACTCACAGCATGGGCTATATCAGGTCGTGTACATAGCATGGCATACATGAGGCTCCCTATTGCAGAAGCATAAGGGATCTTGCTCATGCGTTCTATTTCCTCAGGTGTGCTAGGGCACATCTTCTTGGAAAGATAAATACCATGTCTGAAGGGTATTAATCCCCCTCTTAGAGTTTTCCATACTAAACCTCTTTAGTACTTTCTCTATGTACATCTTCTGTGAAAGTCCTAGCATCCTATTCGGTCTATCCCTATAGACCTTAATTCCTAGAATAAAGGATGCTTCACCTAGGTCTTTCATGGAGAATTCCTTGGACAACCATAATTTTGACTGTTGTCAACATGGGAATATCATTCCCAATAAGGAGGATGTCATCCACGTACAATACGAGGAAGACAACAGCGCTCCCACTGACCTTTTTGAAAACACATGGTTCCTCTTCATTTTTGATGAAACCAAACTATTTTGATCACATCATTGAAACGAGTGTTCCAGCTCCGAGATGCTTGCTTAAGTCCATATATGGACCTTTGCAGCTTGCAAACCTTGTGATCAGTATCACTGGATGTGAAACCTAGCGGCTGTTCCATATAGATATCTTCCTCAAGATATCCATTTAAGAATGCCATTTTCACGTCCATTTGCCATATTTCATAATCGAAATAGGCTGCAACGGCAAGCAATGTGCGGATGGATTTTAGCATAGCCACTTGGGAAAAGGTATCCTGATAGTCAATGCCTTCGCGCATTGACTATAACCTTTTGCCACTAGTCTAGCCTTGAATGTCTCCACATTCCCATCTGCACCAATCTTTCTCTTGAAGATCCATTTACACCCAATAGGTACTATACCTTCTGGTGGATCTACCAAGGTCCAGACTTGGTTTGAGTGCATCGAGTCAATTTCTGACTGCATTGCCTCTAGCCATTTCTCGGAGTCGATATCTGATATCGCCTCGTTGTAGGTTTTGGGATCATCACCATGAGCACCATTACCTACGAGGAACATTTTCTCTACTTCCTCTGAAATAATACCTAAGTATCTTTCAGGGGGATGGAAAACTCTTTCCGATCTACGAGGTGGAGGAGGTAGTGTTCTTATTGGCTCAACCTGATTTGGTTCCAATTGGTCCTTAGCTCGTTGTACTTGTGAGACTTTCTCATCAAGCTTAATCTGCTTTCCAATGCCGCTATCTTGAATAAACTATTTTTCAAGAAAGATGGCATGTCGACTCACAATCACATTGTGGTCTTCTGGAATGTAGAAATAGTATCCTAATGACTCTTTAGGATATCCTATGAATCGAGCTCTAAAGGACCTAAACTCTAACTTGTCCGCTTGTTGTCTTTTGACATGAGCCGGACAACCCCAAATTCTGAGATGACTCAGACTTGGTTTCTTACCGTGCCATATCTCATACGGTGTGGTAGGAACGGTTTTAGAGGGAACCCTATTCAGTAGATAAATTGAAGTTAACAATGAGTGTCCCCAAAGAAAATCAGGGAGGTCTGTGAAGCTCATCATGGATCGAACCATATCCAATAGAGTCCGATTTCTCCATTCTGAAACCCCGTTGAGTTGAGGTGTTCCTGGTGGAGTCCATTGAGAGACTATGCCATTTTTCCTTGAGATAGTCTAGGAATTTCGGCTAAGGTATTCACCTCCTCGATCTGATCGAAGAACCTTAATGGGTTTTTTCAGTTTGTTTTTCTACTTCATGTCTGAATTCTTTGAACTTTTCAAAAGCTTCAGACTTGTGTCTCATAAGATACACATACCCATACCTAGACAGATCATCGGTAAAGGTAATGAAGTAGACAAAATTGCCTCTAGCCGGCACATCAAATGGGCCGCACACATCAGTATGTACTAGGGCAAGGAGATCTGTGGCCCTCTCCCCATGTCCAACAAAAGGGAGTTTAGTCATTTTGCCTTGAAGACAAGATTCACAAGTTGGATATGACTCGAAAGTCAATGGACTCAATAGCCCATTTTTCTCCAATTTGTTGATCCTATCTTCTGCTATATGACCTAATCTCAGGTGCCATAGATATCTATCATTTGGACTATCCCTAGGTCATCGTTTGGCATTCACGTTTTGCTCGATAGTTAGAATAGGTACATCAATATGTAGCTGATAAAGACCATTAATAAGGAAACCATTTGCAATTTTATTTCTTTCATAAAGAATGTTACAATGGTCCTTAAAGAAGGTAATCACATAGCCTTCTTGTGCTAAGCATGAAACAGAAATCAAATTCCTGCTAGCTGCAGGCACATAATAACAGTCTTTCAAAACTAAGTCTAAACCAGATGGTAATCGAAGAGGGTATGTTCCCACGGCTACTGCAGCAACTCTTGCTCCATTACCGATGCGTAGGATCATGTCTCCATCCCTCAGCCTCCTGCTATCCTCAAGACCCTGCATGGAAGTGCACAGATGAGCACTAGAACCAGAGTCAAGCACCCAACTGGATGCAGAAGAAACCGTAAGGTTAGACTCAATAACGAGCATACCTCCAGAAGGACCTTCCTTCTTGTTCTTCAGGGTGGCCAGGTAAGTAGGGCAGTTCCGCTTCCAATGGCCGTCGCTGTTGCAATGGAAACACTTTCCTTTGACATCGGCCTTTCTTCTTCGGCTCTGCCTTCTTCTTCTTTGCTCCTTCCACCTTCTGCTTTTTCACAGACTTCTTTTTCTTTCCATAAGACTTTCTTTTGGAAGAAGTCCGTTCCATAGCAAGAACTGAGCCTTTAGAACCTTTCATAGAAAGCTCAGCGGTAACCAGCATATTCATTAATTCGGCCAAGGAATTTTGAAGTTTATGCATGTGGTAATTCATGATGAATTGCCCATATGCATCAGTCAAGGATTGCAGAATAATATCATTCTGCAGGATCCAAGTCTAACTTCACACCGAGCTTCTCAAGCTCTTCCATGTCCTTGATCATTCATCAGACAGTGATCTTGGACTGACTGCCCATCACGCATCTTAGCCTTAAAAAGTCATTTCGTGACTTGATATTTGGCTGCGCGACTCTGTTCACCAAACATCTCCTGCAGGTGAGCCAACATTTGGCGAGCAGTCCCGATATCTTCATGTTGGCGCTGGAGCTCATCAGACATCGAGCCCAACATGTAATATCTGGCCTTATTATCTTCGTCTATCCATTTTTCAGAGACGCTCTCTGTTCAATGGATGGACGGGCTGGTAAGGTGGGAGGGTCCTGGTCCAATACATGGGTTAACTTCTCAAAACCCAAAACTATTTTGTAGTTCCTGAGCCAATCTTTATAATTGGGTCCGGTCAGTCTATGTGTGTCCAGGATACGTGCCTAATGGGTTGGACGCAGACATTTTCTTATAGAGAGTCAAAGATTCTAGTTAGATACTGTAATTATGACTTGACCAATTTATTTAGAAATTTTATTTTTAAATAAATTAGCTCCCACTATTTTCTCGGATCCCTACACTCCCTCTGTAGAGATGCGAAAATCTCCATGATTAATGATTTCTAGTGGGTGGTGCGGTCTCACCAACTGACTCATCACCTCACCTAACAGTTATTGGTGATGGGTTAGCCAATGAGTGAACAACTCTTGTTCAATGATTCTCTAATCATGGTGCACCCAAACTTGGTCTCTAATTCATGAATCTCACCGTATCCAGAAATATTGATCCACTCCTTAGTTAAGTCAGACCCACCATTTGCATAGACTGGGATTCCTAATTGAGTCTCTCACCGTATCCAAAATATTGAGCCCAACTCATCCTCCAGCCCATAGCATCCAATGCCTAATAGACATGGTTGCATCTTCCCGGTGCAACTGAGCCACTGTATCCAGCCGAGAACAATCAACCCCGGGAAGGGCCCGCACATCTACAATGGTGGAAGACCTCAGACTTAATCTTTTCTTAGGGAGAATTGATTCAGGTCTCATTAAACTAGACTTGTCATAGTCATAACAATTATGACTAACCTAGTGGCATGGGTTAGCTCGGATTATTGACCACCTCAGATCAGAACTGTGTCAACAGATATGGCCAGGTAAGTGAGACCGGTGGAAGGAATATGCCATTAACTCGTACAAGAATGCATTCAGGTCGAGTAGCTTCCAATTAAAAACCAGTCGGTCGTATGTGCCAAACTTACCTTAGACACAAATTATTGAGCAAATTATTGAGTCAGAACCAATTGGGTTAGCCTACAATCCAGACTCTAACCTCTGAGCCTAATTAGGTCTTGCTTGATCGTGACTCGATCTTGACCCAGACTTAATCCTATTAGGCTGGTCAATTTAAGCATTGTTGATCCCATCTAACCAACTCTTGATTCGGTTTGATCAACCGCTTAGACCTAATTGAGCTACCCAAGCCCGAACCCAGTATTATGAATATGTCTTAGATCTAAAATTCTCAATTTTAGACCTAATTAATATTCCATAATCTTAATTTCTTAATTAAGTAGGGTTCATAAATAAAATATGCACAATAAATCCTAGGGTTTCAGGATCTAGGATTTTGCAGAAAGTAAGTTTTGGGATTTCTGATTAAGGACGAACACGCAGCACCCCTACACATCATAAGAATACCCCATCGAATGGAAGAGAGGGCCTTTAAACCCTTCTTCATTCTTATGATCGGACGGCCAAGAGGAACGCCTTAATCAGGAACATGCAATACTACAAAACAGTTTTAGATCTATATCATATATCTCATATACAAATTAGATCTAATCATGGCATATTTTGCATACATCTCATGTATCGAATCATGCATATTTTTAGATCTAAATTA
>QRFJ01007979.1:0-35986 GCA_006176705.1 Cocos nucifera | reverse complement strand
GTTTAAATTTGATGATCACCCAGATTCAAATCCTTGTTTGTGTGATCCAGTTAAGGTTCAGCTCTTATATGGTAATGGGTATGTCATGATCTCTATCATCGACAATCATTGAAACTCCTTTGATGGATCAAAAACTCTTCTTGATTCGAAACAGCTAGAATGATCGATCATCTAAATCATTCTAATTGCTCTCAAAATCCACCAGTGACATCTAGGCAGTATATGGTGGCAACCCATAGAGCTGAATCAAACTCTTGGTGTAGCTACCTGTGGTTGATTAATCTTCTATCTTGTATGCTCCGATCAGATTGGGTTAAGGTGAACTAGTCAAACCCTAATCTCTATCATATGAGTATCATCAATTTTTTCAAGTCCAATGTGAAACCAAAATAGAAACATCTTTCTATATATTTCACACTTAGCCATGGCCATGGACTTCGGAACTTGATTCTCAATGATCATACATAGGGCTGCTTCCTCTACCACCGACGGTAGATAAGATTTCATCTTGATCGCTATCCAGTTCCTACAATGAACATGCTACAGCCCAAATACACCTTCAGAGTTCTGAATGGCTAGGAGATCGAGTAATGGGTAGTCAAACTATAAACACCCTCTAGGTGAACTGTCGATGCATCTCAGGTCAAAGAACAGGATACACTACTGAAAACATTCGAGTCAGTCATCTGACGAGAAGGTAGGACTTTCCTAATGACTACTTCGAGATGGTCACGCTCAGTGCCCTCGTTCTCTAACGAGTACCTATACTCTCGCTCCGATGTCTTCACACCGTAGTCTCAAGACTCATCTACTAAAGAGAAGCGATTGTACACCAACCTTCTAGATCAATCAACATCCTCATGATGATCCTATGGTCGGGAGCATTTTATAAGTTAATAATGATTATTCATGTCTTAAATTTTCAACTCTTGAAAATATGAATTATCATTATCATTAACTGAAAGGATGTATCACAGATACTAAATACACATATGTGATAGAAAATAACCCATTTTATTGATATTAGTCAAAATTATAATTTTACCCCTAGAAGTGTATTACAAGTGTCAGTCAATTCTGACTTCTAGGGCACATATATCAAACAACCTCGACTGTAGGAGATAAGGGCTCTCCCAAGGCAACCTTGGCTGCAGGAGATAAGATCTCCCCCGAGGCAACCTCGACCGTAGGAGATAAGGGCTCCCCCGAGGCAACCTCGACTGCTGGAGATAAGATCTCTCCCGACGCTTGTATCAACCTCGATCGTAGGAGATAAGATCTCCCCTAAGACAACCTCGACTGTAGGAGATAAGATCTCCTCTAAGGCAACATCGACTGCTGGAGATATGATCTCCCTCGAGGAAACCTCAGTCGCAGGAGATAAGAGCTCTCCCTTAGCAATCTCGGCTGCTGGAGATAAGATCTCTCCCAAGCATCCGTATCAACCTCACCGTAGGAGATAAAGATCTCCCCCGAGACAACCTCGACTGCTGGAGATATGATCTCCCCCGAGGCAACCTCGATTGTTGGAGATAAGATCATCCTCGAGGAAACCTCGGCCACAGAAGATAAGATCTCCTCGATGCAACCTCGACTACAGGAGATAAGATCTCCCCCGAGACAAAACCTCGACTGCTGGAGATAAGATCTCCCCTAAGGCAACATCGGCTGTGGGAGATAAGATCTTTCCTAAGGCAACCTCGGCCGTAGGAGATAAGGCCTCCCCCGAGGCAACCTCGGCTACTGGAGATAAGATCTCCTCCGAGCACCCATATCAACCTCGATCGTAGGAAGATAAGACTCCCCAAGTCAACCTCGGCTACTGGAGATAAGAATCTCCCCTAGGGCAACCTCGCCGTAGGAGATAGATCTCCCCCGAGGCAACCTCGGCTGCTAGAGATAAGATCCCCCCGAGGCAACCTCGACCGTAGGAATAGGATCTCCTCGAGCGCCTGTATCAACTCAGCTACTAGAGATAAGATCTCCCCTAAGGCAACCTCGATCGTAGGAGATAAGATCTCCCCCGAGGCAACCTCAACCATAGGAGATAAAGATCTCCCCCAAGACAACCTCAGCTACTGGAGATAAGATCTCCCCCGAGGCAACCAAGGCTGCAGGAGATAAGATCTCCCCTAAGGCAATCTCGACCACAGGAGATAAGGCCTCCCCCAAGGCAACTTCGGCTGCTGGACATAAGATCTCCTCCGAGCATCCGTATCAACCTCGACCGTAGGAGATAAGATCTCCCACGAGACAACCTCGACTGCTGGAGATAAGATCTCCCCCGAGGAAACCTCGATCGCAGGAGATAGGTGAAGGGAAATCTTGATTTTTCGGACCAGGTTCGTTCAGATCTGATCAGATCAAGAGATATATTTCAAAAAATTTTCTCTTTGATCTAGATCAGATCTAAGATGTTTTAGATCTGATTATTATTATTTTAGAAATTAAAATAAAATTAGATAAATTAAATTAGATTTAATTTATCTTGAAGTGGGTAATCCTATTACCCGTTAATGATCCTATAAGCAGTGGAAGGTTCTGGATCAAGCCATGCAAGTGTCTGGCCTCTACTGGTATCCACTCAGACTGAATCTAGAGATCCTCTTCTTTTCTATCATATCTTCAAAAATCAGATCTGGATCTGATCTAGAGGATCTTCAAAACTCCTTTTGAAGATCAGCAGTCGTCCTTTGCAATAGCACAGCCTTCTAGCTTTCACTCACCTTTCTCTTATCTAGATTGCACCAACCAAGGTCCAAAACCCTTTTGAACATGGAGAGGAGAGGGAGAAGATGCTTTGGCATGGAGGAGGAGAGGAGAAAAAGCCTTGGGGCGTGGAGATCTCAATTAATTCAGATTCCTCTTTGAGTTGGGCATAGGATCTTATTTATAGACTAACTGTGATCCAACTCCTCTTCTTCCCAACCAATCACAACTCTTTGTGAAATCAGATCTAAATCTGATTGGTGGAATAGAGTCCCCTGGATTCCTCCTTAGAGGGTGCCTAAGACCTAGTCAAATTGGTTCTTAGGAGAACTCTATTGGAATCCAAAAAGAGATGGAGTCCCTGTCCAACAGGGACTCCTGGGCGCCTCTACTTGGGCACACGCCAGGGTGGCGTGCGCCCTTCCTTGCCAGGTTCTGGCAGGGGGACGGCCCCCACCAGCTCTCCAATAGGTGCATGACACATGGATCAAAAGTCAAAGTGTCAATGGTCAACATTTGACCAGTCAAAGGTAGACTTTTGACCAAAGTCAAAAGAACAAGAAATGGCAGGTGACCAAAAATGGCAGGTAGTGTCTTACAAAATAAGACAACCTTTTCTGACTTGGACAACCTCCAGTCAACCATATGAAGGCCTCTGATTGAGCAAAACTCCTTTGGCTCAGATCAGGACAACTTATTTTGTGATAGCAAAAGAAGAACGTTAGGTTTAATCGAGTGCTAGCACGATTTCCTTGAACCTAATTGAATCTCATTCAGATCAATTGAACTAGATCAGTTCAATTGATGATCACCAAGATTCAAACCTCTTATTTGTATGACCCAGTTAGGTTCAATTTCTGTATGGTAATGGATATGTCATGATCTCTATCATCGACATCATTGAAACTCTTTCGATGGATCAGAATTCTTCTGATTCGAACAGCTAGAATGATCGATCATCTAAATCATTCTAATTGCTCCCAAAATCCACTAGTGACACCTAGCAGTATATGGTGGCAACCCATCAGAGCTGAATGCGAACCTCTTAGTGCAGCTACTTGTGTGATTAAGTTCTTCTATCTTGAGCCCCGATCAGATTAGGGTTAAGGTGAACTCGTCAAACCCTAGTCTCTGTCATATGATGTAACCATTCGATTCAAGTTCGATGTGAAAATCTAAATAGAAACTCTTTCTATTATTTCACTCTACCATGGCCATGGACTTCTGAACTTGATTTTCATGATCATTATAGGGCTGCTCCTCTACCACTGAGGTAGATAGATTCCATCTTGATGCTATCCAGTTCCTACAATGAACATGCTACAGCCAACATACACCTCAGGGTTCCATATGGCTAGGAGACCGAGTAATGGTATAGTCAAACTATAACACCCTCAAGGTGAACCAGCAATGCACCTCAGGTCAAGGAACCAGACACACCACTACAGCTTCGAGTCAGTCATCGACGAGAAGGTAGACTTCCTAATGACTACTCGAGGTGGTCACGCTCAGTGCCCTCGTTCTCTAACGAGTGCCTGTACTCTTGCTTTGATGTCTCCACACCGTAGACTCAACACTCATCTACTAAAGAGAAGCAATTGTACACCAACCTTTCAGATCAACCACCATCCTTGTGATGATCCTATGGTCGGGAGCATTTTATGAGTTAATAATGATTATTAATGTCTTAAATTTTCAACTCTTGAAAATATGATTTATCATTACCATTAACTCAAAGGATGTATCACAGACACTAAATACACATATGTGATAGAAAATATCTCATTTTATTGATTATAGTCAAAATTACAATTTTGCCCCTAGAAGTGTATTACAAATGTCAGCCAATTCTGGCTTCTAGGGCACATATATCTAACAATAAGAGCTCCCCCGAGGCAACCTCGACTGCAGGAGATAAGATTTCCTCCAAGCGCCCGTATCAACCTCGGTCGTAGGAGATAAGAGCACCCCCGAGGTAACCTCTAGGGCAGAAGATATGACCCAAACTTCAACTTCAACGGTGCGGAGCCTAGGAAAGAACTTCGGTAGTCGCTTATTTTGGTACTCCCTTCCTTCAAATTTCAAACTCGAGAGTTGGGGGACTATTGTTGGGGATAAACTCCGCTCCCACCAAAGTCCATTCGGATGCTCAGCTGACAATGAAATCGGTAGTCAAGGAAAAGCTTCAGCGGACAAGCCTTAGCAGTCGAGCCCCTTTCGAACCCCTTCAACCGACCGAACTCATTAGCTGCTAAGCTCCGACTGAACTCCTTAGTGACCAAACTTCTATGGAAGCCGAACTCCTCAGCGGCCGAACTTCTATGGAAGCCGAACTTCTTGCAAACTATTGACGATCTCATTACTAAACAATTATATGACAATAATGATCGGCATTTATCAAGTCAATAACGATCGACATTGATCAAGACGGTTACGACAGTCATTAATCAAGGCAGTTACAACAAGCTCCGCCTATAAAAAAGACCCTCTAGATACGCTTAGGGCAAGTTCTAAAAACCCTTCTCTCCTCCTCAAAATTCTGTCGAACTCCATACTGAGCACTCCATATCTGTTGGTCAGAGCTAACTTGACCGTTGGAGGGTTCTGCCGGAGCCACCCCCCCACCGGCTCTGGATGAAACTTTATTTTATAGGTCATCGATGGCGACCTCATCCTCCACTCCATCCGACGTCAACCAAATTCTGCACCAATAATACTAAAGAGATAGATTGTGATTATAGAAAGATACAGTCTGTGTTTAGATTAGGATGAATTATAAAAATTAATTAAATTTATATTTATGTTCTTCGATTGTATGATCTAAATAATCTATATTTATGAGATGGATCATGATCGTGTTAGATATGGTCCATGCTCGACATAATAGATTATGTTAAAATTGGATCAAGAAAACATACATCTCATAAGATTGCATGTTGACAATGAAAAGATTGCATGAATCAATTATAGATTTAAATATTGAAAGATGAAAATGAAACCATAGACAATTTCTCTTCTTATCTTATATTAATTCTAAAACCTTAATTAATTATTAATTATGTCTTATTTCAATTTGCTAAATTTTAATTAATTTACTTTAATCTATTTATTTAAATTTTTATTTTATAAATTAATTTAAAATTCTATTTTTAATTAAAATTGAATGAAACTTAGACTTCAATCTCCAAGAAAATCGACATTCGACTCACCACTATTCTTGTTAGATATGTGTGCCCTAGAAGCCAGAATTGGCTGATACTTGTAATACACTTCTAAGGGTAAAATTATAACTTTAACTATAAATAATAAAATAAATTATTTTCTATCACATATGTGTATTTAGTGTCTGTGATAAATTTTTTGAGTTAATGATAATGATAATTCTTATTTTCAAGAGTTGAAAATTTAAGACAAAAATTTTCATTATTAACGCAAAAAATGCTCCTGACCGTAGGATCAACATGAGGATGGTGATTGATCCAAAAGATTAGTGTACAATCACTTCTTTATAGTAGATGAGTCTTGAGTCTATGATGTAGAGACATCAGAGCGAGAGTACAGGTACTCGTTAGAGAACGAGAGCACTGAGCGTGACCACCTCAAGTAGTCATAAGAAAGTCTACCTTCTCATCGATGACTGACTCAATGCTACAGCGGTATGTCTAGTTCTTTGACCTAAGGTGCATCGGTAGTTCATCTTGAGGGTGTTATAGTTTGACTATACCATGACTCGATCTCCTAGCCATTCGGAATCCTAAGGTGTATGTTGGCTATAGCATGTTCATTGTAGGAATTGGATTGCACCAAGATGGAATCTATCTACCTCGGTGGATGAGGAGCAGCCCTATGATAATCATGAGAATCAAGTTCATAAGCCCATGGCCATGGTAGAATGTGAAATAATAGAAAAAGTTTCTATTAAGATTTTTACATTGGACTTGAATCGAATGATTAAATCATATGATAGAAATTAGGGTTTGATGAGTTCATCTTAACCCTAATCTGATCGGAGCTCAAGATAGAAGAACTTAATCACATAAGTAGCTGCACCAAGAGGTTCATTTTCAATTTTGATGGATTGCCACCATATACTACTAGGTATCACTGGTGGATTTTGGGAGCAACTAGAATGATTTTGATGATCGATCATTCTAGTTGTCTGAATCAGAAGAGTTCTGATTCATCAAAAGGAGTTTCGATGATGTCGATGATGGAGATCATGACATATCCCATTATCATACAGAATTAAACCTAACTGGATCACACAAATAAGGGTTTAGATCTGGATATTATCAATTGGACTAACCCAGTTCAGTTGATTTGAATTAGATTCAATTAGGTTCAAAAAAATCATGCTAGCACATGATTGAGCCTAACGTTCTCCTTTATAAAAGTTATCTCGACTGAGCCAAATGAGTTTGTGCTCACTCAGATACCTTTACCTAGCCTAACTGAAGCTTGTCCAAGTCAGAAAAGGATTGTCTTAATTTATGAGATAAATTTGAGACAACACCTATCATTTTTTGTCACCTACTAATTCTTGTACTTTGACTTGGTCAAACGTTGACCTTTGACCCTTAGATATCTGCCCATGTATTATGCACTTATTGGAGAGCAGATGGGGTCTTGTCCTCTCTCTAGAAATTGGAAAGAAGAGGGTGCATCCTAGGATGGCGTGCGCCCATGGATAGGGATGCTGGAGTCCCATACGGATGGGACTCCAGATTACTTGTTGGATTCAAATTAGATGACCCTCACCTATAGACTTTGACCAATCTTAGGCACCACCTTAGGATGAATCCGTGGATCTCTCATCCCATCAATCAGATTTATATCTGATTGAATGAAGCAACGTGATTGACCGGGGTGATGCAGCACTGCATGGCTCAGCAGAGTCTATAAATAAACCCTATCTGCACCCACTTTTTAAGATCTTCTCTCCTAGCCATGCCCCAAGGCTGCCCCTCTTTCTTCTCCATGCCAACATCTGGCCCTCTCTCTCCTCTCCATGCCTAAGAAAGTTGGGTTCTTTAGATTAGTGCGAGTCAGGCAAGGATAGACTGACAAAAAAGGAAGAAGGCAGCACTACTGCAGAGACGATGGGTGACCTTCAGAAGAAGTGTTGAAGATCCTCCAAATCAGATCTAGATCTAATTTTTGGAGAAAAGAAAGAGAAGAAGAAAATCTCTAGATCCAGCTCAAGTGGATATTGGTAGAGGTCAGGTGCTTGCATGGCTAGATCCAGAACCTCAAAGCTTCCGCAGGATCATCAACGGATAATCAGATTACCTAGGATTAAGGTAAAATTAATTTAAAATTAATTTAGTTTATTTTTTTAATTATCAAATTATAAATTAGTTTTGAATAAGTATCAGATCTAATTAGTATCTAAGAAAAAAAATTTAAAATATGCCTCTCGATCCAATCAGATCTGAATGAATCTGACTCAGGAAAATCTAGATTTCCCTTCAACTGGTATCAGAGCCATATTCTTATTAAATTTATTTAGATCTAATTTAATCTAATTAATTAGTAATTTTAGATATCACATGAGATGTGATTAGATCTAAAATCAAAAAATAGAAAATTAAAATTAATTGATCTAAATCTAATATGTATGAGATACATAACTAGACTAGGAATAGAATTATTCTATGCGTAGTCTAGTATAATCATATTTTTTATTTGATTAAATATAACTTTTAGATCTATTTTTTTTTATTTTTTTATATTATAAATATTATAATCAGATCTAAAAATAAAAAATAAAATAAAATTAATTTGTTCATATGAGATATGATAGTTGCATGTTTAGACTAGTTGTAGAATAGTTCTGCAAATAGGTCTAGATTAAATTTTATTTAATAAGATCAAATTTAAATTTAATTTTTTAGATGATTATGAGATAATTTAGATTTGAAAAGCATGCATGCATGATATATGTGATATATACAAAACATATTTTAATTAGATCTTTTATATGAGATATATGCTTAGATCTAATTTATTTTTTGTAGATTAGTTGTATTTCTGATTAAGACGTTTCCCTTGGCCATCCAGTCATAAGAACAAAGCAGGACTTAAAGACCCTCTCCTTCTATTCGATGGGATGTTCTTATGATGTGTAGGGGTGCTGCACATTCATCCTTAATCAAAAATTAAAAATTTACTTTCTGTAAAACCCTAGATCCTGAAACCCTAGGATCTTATTTACATGTTTTATTTAAGAACCCTAACTTAATTAAAAATTAAGTTTATGAAATATCAAATAGGTCTAAAATCGAGAATTTCAAATCTAAGACATATTCATAAATCTGGGTTCGGGCTTGGGTAGCTCAATTAGGTCTAGCGATTGATCAAATCGAATCAAGAGTTGGTTAGTTGGGATCAACAATGCTTAAATTGACTAGCCTAATAGGATTAAGTCTGGGTCAAGATCGAGTCACGTGTGTGATCGATCAAGCTAAGATCTAATTAGGCTCAGAGGTTAGAGTCTGGATTATAGGCTAATTCGATTGGTTCTGTCTCAATAATTTAGTGTCTAAGATAAGTTTGGCAGATACGATCGATTGATTTTTAATTGGAAGCTACTCGACTCGAATGCGTTCTTATCGAGTTAATGGCATATCCCTTCCACCGATCTCACTTACCTGGCCATGTTTGTTGACTCAGTTCTGATCTGAGGTGGTCAATAATCTGAGCTAATCCATGCAACTAGGTTAGTCATAATAGTTATGACTATGTCAAGTCTAGTTTAATGAGACCCAAATCAAATCTTCCTAAGAAAAGATTAAGTCATGATCTTCCACCATTATAGATATGTGGGCCCTTCCCGGGGTTGATTGTTCTCGGCTGGTTATAATGGCTCAGTTGCACTGGAAAGATGCAACCATGTCTATTAGGCATTGGATGCTACAGGATGGAGGATGAATTGGGCTTAATATTCTGGATACGGTGAGAGACCCAATAAGAAATCCAATCTGTGCAAATGGTGGATCTGACTTAACTAAGGAGTGGATCAATATTTCGGACATGGTGAGATTCATGAATTAGAGATCAAGTTTGGGTGCACCATGATTAGAGAATCATTGAACAAGAGTTGTTCACTCATTGGCTAACCCATCACCAATAACTATTAGGTGAGGTGATGAGTCAGTTGGTGGGACCGCACCATCCACTAGAAATGAGTAATCGTAAAGATTTTTGCATCTCTATAAAGAAAGTGTAGAGATCTAAAAAAATAGTGGGAGCTAATTTATTTCTAAAACAAAATCTCTAAATAAATTGGTTAAGTCTTAATTACAATATCTAACTAGAAACTTTGACTCTCTACAGGAAGATGTCTGCATCCAATCCACTAGCACGAATTTTGGATACCCATAGACTGATCGGACCAAATTACTAGGATTGGCTCTGAAACTTCAAAATCATTTTGGGTTCTGAGAAGTTAACTCATGTATTGGATCAGGACCCTCCCATCTTATCAGCTCATCCATCCGCTGAACAAAGAGCGTCTCTAGATAAGTGGACTGAGGAAGATAATAAGGCTAGATACTACTTGTTAGGCTCGATGTCTGATGAGCTTCAGTGCCAACATGAAGATATTAGAACTACTCGCCAAATGTTGGCTCACCTACAGGAGATGTTTGGTGAACAAAGTTACGCAGCCAAGTATCAAGTCACTAAACGACTGTTCAAGGCTAAGATGCGTGATGGGCAGTCAGTCCAAGATCATTGTCTGATGATGATCAAGGACTTGGAAGAGCTTAAGAAGCTCGGAGTGAGGTTGGACTTGGATTTGCAAAATGATATAATTCTGCAATCCTTGACTGATGTGTATGGGCAGTTCATCATGAACTATCATATGCATAAACTTCAAAATTTCTTGGCCGAACTTATGAACATGCTGGTTACCGCTGAGCTTTCTATGAAAGATTCTAAAGGCTCAGTGCTTGCTATGGAACGGACTTCTTCCAAGAGAAAGTCTTTTGGAAAGAAGAAGAAGTCTGTGAAAATGCAGAAGGTGGGAGGAAAGAAGAAAAAGACAGAGCTAAAAAGGAAAGCTGTTGACAAAGGAAAGTATTTTCATTGCAACAATGATGGCCATTGGAAGCGAAACTACCCTACATACTTGGCCACCCTAAAGAAGAAGAAGGCAGGTCCTTCTAGAGGTATGCTCGTTATTGAGTCTAACCTTACGATTTCTTCTACATCCAGTTGGGTGCTTGACTCTGGTTCTAGTGCTCACTTGTGCACTTCTATGTAGGGTCTTGAGGATAGCAGGAGGCTGAGGGATGGTGAGATGATCCTGTGCATCGAAAATGGAGCAAGAGTTGCTGTCGTGGCCGTGGAAACATACCCTCTTTGACTACCATCTGGTTTAGACTTAGTATTAAAAGACTGTTATTATGTGCCTACAGCAAGCAGAAATTTGATTTCTATTTCTTGCCTTGCATTAGAAGGCTATGTAATTAGTTTTCTTAAGGACCATTGTAACATTCTTTATGAAAGAAATAAAATTGCAAGTGGTTTTCTTATTAACGATCTTTATCAGTTACATGTTGATGTATCTATTTTTTAATTTTGAGCAAAATGTGAATGCCATAAAATCAAAATGACCTAGGGATAGTCCAAATGATAGGATATCTATGGCACCTAAGATTAGGATCATATAGCAGAAGATAGGGTTAACAAATTGAAGAAAATCGGCTATTGAGTCCAGTTGACTTTCGAGTCATATCCAATTTGTGAATCCTGTCTTCATGGCAAAATGACTAAACTCCCTTTTGTAGGACATGGGGAAAGGGCCACGGATCTTCTTGCCCTAGTACATATAGATGTGTGCGGCCCATTTGATGTGCCGGCTAGAGGCAACTTTGTCTACTTCATAACCTTTACCGATGATTATCTAGGTATGGGTATGTGTATCTTATGAGACACAAGTCTGAAGCTTTTGAAAAGTTCAAAGAATTCAGACATGAAGTAGAAAAGCAAATTAGAAAAACCCATTAAGGTTCTTCGATCAGATCGAGGAGGTGAATACCTTAGTCAAAAATTTCTAGACTATCTCAAAAAAAATGGCATAGTCTCTCAATGGACTCCACCAGGAACACCTCAACTCAATGGAGTTTCAGAATGGAGGAATCGGACCCTATTAGATATGGTTCGATCCATGATGAGCTTCACAGACCTTTCTGATTTTTTTTGGGGATACTGTTTGTTAACTGTAATATACTTACTGAATAGGGTTTCTTCTAAAACCATTCCTACCACACCGTATGAGATATGGCATGGTAAGAAACCAAGTCTGAGTCATCTCAGAATTTGGGGTTGTCCGACTCATGTCAAAAGACAACAAGCGGACAAGTTAGACTTTAGGTCCTTTAGAGCTCGATTCATAGGATATCCTAAAGAGTCATTAGGATATTATTTCTACATTCCAGAAGATCACAATGTGATTGTGAGTCGACATGCCATCTTTCTTGAAAAATAGTTTATTCAAGATAGCGGCATTGGAAAGCAGATCAAGCTCGATGAGAAAGTCTCACAAGAGCAACGAGCTAAGGACCAAATGGAACCAAATCAGGTTAAGCCAATCCATACACTACCTCCTCCACCTCGTAGATCGAAAAGGGTTTTTTGTCCTCCCTGAGAGGTACTTAGGTACTATTTCAGAGGATGTAGAGAAAATATTCCTCATAGGTAATGGGGTTCATGGTGATGATCCCAAAACCTATAATGAGGTGATATCAGATATCGACTCCGAGAAATGGTTAGAGGCAATGAAGTCAGAAATTGACTCGATGCACTCAAACCAAGTCTGGACCTTGGTAGATCCACCAGAAGGTATAGTACCTATTGGGTGTAAATGGATCTACAAGAGAAAGATTGGTGCAGATGGGAATGTGGAGACATTCAAGGCTAGATTAGTGGCAAAAGGTTATAGTCAACGCGAAGGCATTGACTATCAGGATACCTTTTCACCAGTAGCTATGCTAAAATCCATCCGCACATTGCTTGCTGTTGCAGCCTATTTCGATTATGAAATATGGCAAATGGACGTGAAAATGGCATTCTTAAATGGATATCTTGAGGAAGATATCTATATGGAACAGCCGCTTAGGTTTCACATCCAGTGATGATGATCACAAAGTATGCAAGCTGCAAAGGTCCATATATGGACTTAAGCAAGCATCTCGGAGCTGGAATACTCATTTTAATGATGTGATCAAAATATTTGGTTTCATCAAAAATGAGGAGGAACCATGTGTCTTCAAAAAGGATCAGTGGGAGCGCTGTTGTCTTCCTCGTATTGTACGTGGATGACATCCTCCTTATTGAAAATGATATTCCCATGTTGACCATAGTTAAAATGTGGTTATCTAAAGAATTCTCCATGAAAGACCTAGGAGAAGCATCCTTTATTCTAGGAATTCAAGGTCTATAGAGATAGACCGAATAGGATGCTAGGACTTTCACAGAAGAATGTACATAGAGGAAAGTACTAAAGAGGTTTAGTATGGAAAACTCTAAGAGGGGTTTAGTACCCTTCAGGCATGGCATTCATCTTTCCAAGAAGATGTGCCCTAGCACACCTGAGGAAATAGAACGCATGAGCAAGATCCCTTATGCTTCAGCAATAGGGAGCCTCATGTATGCCATGTTATGTACACGACCTGATATAGCCCATGCTGTGAGTGTCACGAGCAGATATCAGTCGAATCCAGATGAAGAACACTAGACTTCTATGAAATGTATCCTTAAGTACTTGAGAAGAACTAAGGATATGTTGTTGGTCTTTGGCAATGGAGAACTCCAAGTCTAGGGGTATACAGACTCGGACTTTATGTCTGATGTAGATGATCGAAAGTCGACATCTAAGAGTCTATTTTTGTGCAATGATGGAGCTGTCAGTTGGAAAATTTTCAAGCAGACAGTGATAGCAGATTCCATCATGAAAGCAAAATACATCGCTGCGTCAGAAGCTACAAAAGAGGCATTCTGGTATAAGAAGTTTGCCACAGAGATCGGAGTGATGACATCAGATGCCATTCCTCTGTATTGCGATAACAATGGCACCATAGCCCTTGCTATGGAGCTATGGTCTCACCAAAAATCCAAGCACATCGAGCAGCAATACCACCTCATGCGCGATTACCATGAGAAGGATTACGTCGAGGTCAAGAGAGTCGACTCCGTAGATAATGCAGTAGATCTACTTACAAAGTCATTGGGCCAGCAGAAGATCGAAGCCCACCTTGAGAAGATGGGACTTAGATTTGTAGCCAATTAGCTTTAGGTCAAGTGGGAGTTTGTTAGATATGTGTGCCCTAGAAGCCAGAATTGGCTGACACTTGTAATACATTTCTAAGGATAAAATTATAATTTTGACTATAAACAATAAAATGGGTTATTTTCTATCACATATGTGTATTTAGTATCTGTGATACATCCCTTGAGTTAAAGATAATGATAATTCTTATTTTCAAGAGTTGAAAATTTAAGACAAGAATTTTCATTATTAACTCATAAAATGTTCTTGACCGTAGGATCATCATGAGGATGGTGATTGATCCAAAAGGTTAGTGTATAATTACTTTTTTATAGTAGATGAGTCTTGAGTTTATGGTGTAGAGACACCGAAGTGAGAGTACAGGTACTCATTAGAGAATGAGGGCACTGAGCGTGACCACCTCGAGTAGTCATAAGGAAGTCTACCTTCTCATTGATGACTGACTTGATGCTGCAGTGGTGTATCTGGTTCTTTGACTTGAGGTGCATCGGCAATTCACCTTGAGGGTGTTATAGTTTGACTACACCATGACTCGGTCTCCTAGCCATTCGAAATCCTGAGGTGTATGTTGGCTATAGCATGTTCATTGTAGGAATTGGATTGCACCAAGATGGAATCTATCTACCTCGGTGGATGAGGAGCGACCCTATGATAATCATGAGAATCAAGTCCATAAGCCCATGACCATGGCAAAATGTAAAATAATAGAAAGAGTTTCTATTAAGATTTTCACATTGGAATTGAATCGAATGATTAAATCATATGATAGAAATTAGGGTTTGATGAGTTCACTTTAATCTTAATCTAATCGGGGCTCAAGATAGAAGAACTTAATCACATAAGTAGCTGCACTGAGAGGTTCATTTTTAGTTTTGATGGGTTGCCACTATATACTACTAGGTGTCACTGGTGGATTTTGTGAGCAACTAGAATGATTTTGATGATCGATCATTCTAGTTGTCTGAATCAGAAGAGTTCTGATTCATCGAAAGAAATTTTGATGATGTCGATGATGGAGATCATGACATATCCCATTACCATATAGAACTGAACCTAATTAGATCACACAAACAAGGGTTTAGATCTGGATATCATCAATTGGACTAACCTAGTTCAGTTGATTTGAATTAGATTCAATTTGGTTCAAAAAAATCGTGCTAGCATACGATTGAGCCTAACATTCTCCTTTATAAAAGTTGTCTCGACTGAGCTAAATCAGTTTGTGCTCACTCAAGTACCTTTACCTAGCCTGACTGCAGCTTGTCCAAGTCAGAAAAGGGTTGTCTTAATTTATGAGATAAATTTGAGACAACACCTGCTATTTTTCGTCACCTGCTAATTCTTGTACTTTGACTTGGTCAAACATTGACCTTTGACCCTTGGACATCTGCCCATGTGTCATGCACTTATTGGAGAGCAGATAGGAGCTTGTCCCCTCTCTACAAATTAGAAAGAAGAGGGCGCATGCCTAGGATGGTGTGCACCCATGGATAGGGATGCTGGAGTCCCAAACGGATGGGACTCCAGGTTGCTTATTGGATTCAAACTAGGTGACCCTCACCTATTGACTTTGACCAGTCTTAGGCACCACCTTAAGATGAATCCGTGGGTCTCTCATCCCATCAATCAGATTTAGATCTGATTGAACAAAGCAATGTAATTGGCCGGGGTGATGCAGCACTGCATGGCATAGTAAAGTCTATAAATAAACCCTATCTACACCCACTTTTTAAGAACTTCTCTCCTAGCCATGCCCTAAGGCTGCCCCTCTCCCTTCTCCATGCCGACATCTAGCCCTCTCTCTCCTCTCCACACCCAAGAAAGTTGGGTTCTTCAGATTAGTGCGAGTCAGGCAAGAAAAGGCTGACGAAAAAAGAAGAAGGCAGCACTACTGCAGAGACGATGGGTGACCTTCAGAAAAAGTTTTAAAGATCCTTCAAATTAGATCCAAATCTAATTTTTGGAGAAAAAAAAGAGAAGGAGAAGATCTCCAAATCTAGCTCGAGTGGATATCGGTAGAGGTCAGACGCTTGCGTGGCTAGATCCAGAATCTCAGAGCTTCCGTAGGATCATCAACGAATAATCAGATTACCCAGGATCAAGATAATATTAATTTAGAATTAATTTAATTTATTTTCTTAATTATCATATTATAAATCAGATCTAAAAAAGTATCAGATCTTATTAGGATCTAAGAAAAAAATTTTGAAATATGCCTCTCGATCCAATCAGATCCGAACGAACCTGACCCGAGAAAATCTAGATTTCACTTCAATTCTATCCTATAGTAAGATCAGTTTAAATTTTTATTTATTGCTATAACAATAAGCATGCCCAATGGAGAGGATGATTGATCTTATAATCATTTATGTAAGACAATAATATAAGAATGTGGGTGCTCATTAGAGAATGGGTTCATTGAATTGATTTAACTGGAGAATATCTAATGGAGTCTTATCTACTTGTCAATAGATGTTTCTTGTATTGGGAGTTGTGTATGTAATCCTTTAATCTGAGACTGCCATAGAGTCTTGTATGCTGAATCCATATTTTGGTTCATACTCATTTATGACTTAGTCATGTATGGGGTGTTCTAGATATGGTAGATTGCATATGGAGAAAGTGAGTAGGTCAACATAGAATAGATTACTCCTAGTAAGAGGAAATCACATCCTACTTGCTTCAATCGAATGATGATTCAGGAAGACTTTAATCAAAGCATTATCAATATTAAAAATAATTTCTAATATTTCATTAATCGAACCATCATTACAAGATTGAGAGAAATATGAATATGATATTGGATTTGATATATTCCATATCTATATTTATATTCGGGATGCAAGATGATTGCAGGATCGAATTGCATGGTAACTTTCCACTAAAGGATATTTTTGGTATTTCTATTAAAATTTTATATCTTCTAGATAGATATTGTACATTGCTAGACGTCAATATTATCTTGGAGGTTTAGTCAAATTAAAGAGTTTAATTTGATCACCAATTAGAAAGGATTCTGATTGATCGAATCAGGTCAGTTTGATTTGACCTAAATCGATTTAGTTGAGTTTTAATCAAATTAGATCAAATCGCATCTAGACACACTACTGACTAGATGTGGAATCCAATAGGTCACACATAAAGAAAATAGACCAATGGTCCTATTGGTGCAGAAATTGGTGTTGACGTTAGAGTTCACTGGAGCTGAGGGAGATGAAGTCGCTGATGAGACCTACAAGATAAAGTCATGGCCGAAGTTGGCTCCAACAGAACCCTCCAATGGTCAAGTTAGCTCTCTGGCTAACATAAATGGAGTACTCAAAAGAAAGTAAGCAAAGATGAGAGCTTAGAGAGGAGAAGCATATCTGAAGGGTTTCTTATATAGGTAGAGATCATAAAGAATGATGGTGATAGCCGTAACCGCCTACTAATGGGCCATTTGGGTCGTGTGGAGTTTGTTACAGAGAGTGGTTGTCCTTTGTCATGACTTGTCAATCAGTTAGAAATCATTGGTTGAAGTTTAGCTGGAAGGTCGTGTTGTGCCTATGGCTGCTCGAAGCCACATTCGTAGATAAGATCTTTGTATGAACCTAGGTGTTAATCCAGCAAATTGAAGAAGATCTAAAAAAGAAGAGAGAAGAGGATGGAACCTAGGATTTTGGCATTGGAACCAAAAAGAAGAGAGAAGAGATTGTTGAAAAATGTGTTCCAAAGCCAATCGTCAGCCTATTGACGGTTGAGCTATATTATAATTATAATTAATTTATTAATAAATAAAATAAATATTTTAATATTTTTTATTATAAAGTCTATATCTTCTAATAAACTCCATTATTGTGATAAAGTTCTTAGGTAAGAAAAAATCCTGATTTTTCGAACTAGGTTCGTTCAGATCTGATCGAATCAAGAGATATATTTCAAAATTTTTTCTCTTTGATCTAAATCAGATCTGAGATATTTTAGATCTGATCTTTATTATTCTAATAATAAAAATAAAATATAGATAAACTAAATCATATTTAATTTATCTTGATGTAGGGTAATCCTATTATCCATTGATGATCCTGTATGCAGCGGAAGGTTCTGGATCTAGCCACATAAGTGTCTGGCCTCTATCGGTATCCACTCAGGCTAGATCTAGAGATCCTCTTCTTCTCTATCATGTCTCCAAAAATCAGATCTGGAGGATCTTCAAAACACCTTTTGAAGATCAGCAGTTGTCCTTTGCAGCAGTGCAGCCTTCTAGCTTTCTGTCATCTTTCTCTTGTCTGGATTGCACCAACTAAGATCCCAAACTCCTTTGGGCATGGAGAGGAGAGGGAGAAGGTGGACTTGGCATGGAGGAGGAGAGGAGAGGCAGCCTTGGGACGTGGGAATTTTCAATGCTTTTTGAGTTGGGTGCAGGGTCATATTTATAGACTATGCGTGATCCAACTCCTCTTCTTCCCAACTAATCATAATCCTTTATGAAATCAGATCTAAATCTGATTGTTGGGAATAGACTCCCTTAGATTCCTCCTTAGATGGTGCCTAAGATCAGTCAAACTTGGTTCTTAGGAGAAGTCTAATCGGAATCCAAAAAGGAGATGGAGTCCCTATCCAATAGGGACTCTTGGGTGCCTCAAACTTGGGCACACACCAAGGGTGGCATGCGCCCTCCTCCTTGCCAGGTTCTGGCAGGGGGAGAGGCCCCCACCAGCTCTCCAATAGGTGTGTGACACATGGACAAAAGTCAAAGTGTCAATGGTCAACATTTGACCAGTCAAAGGTCAACTTTTGACCAAAGTCAAAGAACGAGAAATGGCAGGTGACCAAAAATAGCAGGTATTATCTTACAAAATAAGACAATCCTTTCCTAACCTAGATAGGCTCTAGTTAGACCAAGTGAAGGCCTCTAATCAAGCACAAATACCTTTGGCTCAGTCAGGACAACTATTTATGATAGTAAAAGAAGAACGTTAGGTTCAATCGAGTGCTAGCACGATTTTCTTGAACCTAATTAAATCTCATTCAGATCAATTGAACTGGATCAGTTCAATTGATGATCACCAGATTCAAACCCTTATTTGTGTGACCTAGTTAGGTTTAGTTCTATATGGTAATGGGATATGTCATGATCTCTATCATCGACATCATCGAAACTTCTTTCGATGGATCAGAACTCTTCTGATTCGAACAGCTAGAATGATCGATCATCTAAATCATTCTAATTACTCCCAAAATCCACCAGTAACACCTAGCAGTATATGGTGGCAACCCATCAGAGCTGAATGCGAACCTCTTGGTGCAGCTACCCGTGTGATTAAGTTCTTCTATCTTGAGCCCTGATCAGATTAGGGTTTAGGTGAACTCGTCAAACCCTAGTCTCTGTCATATGATGTAATCATTCGATTCAAGTCCGATGTGAAAACCTAAATAGAAACTCTTTCTATTATTTCACTTTGCCATGGCCATGGGCTTTTGGACTTGATTCTCATGATCATCATAGGGCTGCTCCTCTACCACCGAGGTAGATAGATTCCATCTTGATGCAATCCAGTTCCTACAATGAACATGCTATAGCCAATATACACCTCAGGATTCCGAATGGCTAGGAGACCGAGTTATGGTGTAGTCAAACTATAACACCCTCAAGGTGAACTGCTGATGCATCTCAGGTCAAAGAACTAGACACACCACTACAGCATCGAGTCAGTCATTGATGAGAAGGTAGACTTCCTAATGACTACTCGAGGTGGTCATGCTCAGTGCCCTCATTCTCTAACGAGTATCTGTACTCTTACTTCGGTATCTCCACACCATAGACTCAAGACTCATCTACTAAAAAAAAGCGATTGTACACCAACCTTTTGGATCAATCACCATCCTTATGATGATCCTATGGTCGGGAGCATATTATGAGTTAATAATGATTATTCATGTCTTAAATTTTCAACAGTTGAAAATATGAATTATCATTACCATTAACTCAAAGGATGTATCACAGACACTAAATATACATATGTGATAGAAAATAATCCATTTTATTGATTATAGTTAAAATTATAATTTTGCCCCTTGAAGTGTATTCCTAGTGTCAGCCAATTCTGGATTTTATGGCACATATATCTAACAATCTTCCACTTATCCTAAAGCCAATTGGCTATAAGTCTAAGTCTCATCTTCTCAAGGTGGGCTTCGATCTTCTGTTGGCCCAACGACTTTATAAGTGGGTCTGCCACATTATCTGTGAAGTCGACTCTCTTGACCTCAACGTAACCCTTCTCGAGGTAATCGCAAATGAGGTGGTATTGCCGCTCAATGTGCTTGGATTTCTGGTGAGACCTCGGCTCCTTAGCAAGGGCTATGGCACCATTATTGTCGCAGTACAGAGGAATGGCATCTGATGGCATTACTCCAATTTCTGTAACAAACTTCTTGTACCAGAATGCTTCCTTCACAGCCTTTGATGCAGCGATATATTCTGCTTTCATGGTGGAATCTGCTATCATGGATTTGCTTGAAACTCTTTCAGCTGATAGCACCACCATTGCACACAAACAGACTCCCAGATGTCGACTTTCGATCATCTACATCGGACATGAAATTCGAGTCTATGTATCCCTGGACTTGGAGTTCTCCATTACCAAAGACCAACATCATATCCTTAGTTCTTCTCAAGTACTTAAGGATACATTTCACAGAAGTCCAGTATTCTTCACCTAGATTTGACTGATATCTGCTTGTGACACTCACAGCATGGGCTATATCTGGTCGTGTACATAGCATGGCATATATGAGGCTCCCTATTGTTGAAGCATAAGGGATCTTGCTCATGCATTCTATTTCCTTAGGTGTGCTAGGGCACATCTTCTTGGAAAGATGAATACCATGTCTGAAGGATATTAATCCCCTCTTAGAGTTTTCCATACTAAACCTCTTTAGTACTTCCTCTATGTACATCTTCTGTGATAGTCCTAGCATCCTATTCGGTCTATCCCTATAGATCTTAATTTCTAGAATAAAGGATGCTTCACCTAGGTCTTTCATGGAGAATTTCTTGGACAACCATATTTTGACTATCGTCATCATGGAATATCATTCCCAATAAGGAGGATGTCATCCACGTACAATACGAGGAAGACAACAGCGCTCCCACTGACCTTTTTGAAGACACACGGTTCCTCTTTATTTTTGATGAAACCAAACTTTTTGATCACATCATTGAAATGAGTGTTCCAGCTCCGAGATGCTTGCTTAAGTCCATATATGGACCTTTGCAGCTTGCAAACCTTGTGATCAGTATCACTGGATGTGAAACCTAGCGGCTGTTCCATATAGATATCTTTTTCAAGATATCCATTTAAGAACATCATTTTCACGTCCATTTGCCATATTTCATAATCGAAATAGACTGCAACGGCAAGCAATGTGTGGATGAATTTTAGCATAGCCACTAAGGAAAGGATATCCTGATAGTCAATGCCTTCGCGTTGACTATAACTTTTTGCCACTAGTCTAGCCTTGAATGTCTCCACATTCCCATATGCACCAATCTTTCTCTTGAAGATTCATTTACACCCAATAGGTATTATACCTTCTGGTGGATCTACCAAGGTCCAGACTTGATTTGAGTGCATCGAGTCAATTTCTAACTGCATTACCTCTAGCCATTTCTTAGAGTCGATATCTGATATTGCCTCATTGTAGGTTTTGGGATCATCACCATGAACACCATTACCTACGAGGAACATTTTCTTTACTTTCTCTGAAATAATACGTAAGTATCTTTCAGGAGGATGGAAAACTCTTTCCAATCTATGAGGTGGAGGAGGTAGTGTTCTTATTGGCTCAACCTGATTTGGTTCTAATTGGTCCTTAGCTCATTGTACTTGTGAGACTTTCTCATCAAGCTTAATCTGCTTTTCAATACCGCTATCTTGAATAAACTATTTTTCAAGAAAGATGGCATGTCAACTCACAATCATATTGTGGTCTTTTGGAATGTAGAAATAGTATCCTAATGACTCTTTAGGATATCTTATGAATCAAGCTCTGAAGGACCTAAACTCTAACTTGTCCACTTGTTGTCTTTTGACATGAGTCGGACAACCCCAAATTCTGAGATGACTCAGACTTGGTTTCTTACCATGCCATATCTCATATGGTGTGATAGGAATGGTCTTCGAGGGGAACCCTATTCAGTAGATAAATTGAAGTTAACAATGAATGTCCCCAAAGAAAATTAGAAAGGTCTGTGAAGCTCATCATGGATCGGACCATATCCAATAGAGTCCGATTTCTCCATTCTGAAACCCCGTTGAGTTAAGGTGTTCCTAGTGGAGTCCATTAAGAGACTATGCCATTTTTCTTGAGATAGTCTAAGAATTCCTGGCTAAGGTATTCACCTTCTCGATCTGATCGAAGAACCTTAATGGGTTTTTTAGTTTATTTTTCTACTTCATGTCTGAATTCTTTGAACTTTTCAAAAGCTTCAGACTTGTGTCTCATAAGATACACATACCCATACCTAGACAGATCATCGATAAAGGTAATGAAGTAGACAAAATTGCCTCTAGTCGGCACATCAAATGGGCCGCACACATTAGTATGTACTAGGGCAAGGAGATCTGTGGCCCTTTTCCCATGTCCAACAAAAGGGAGTTTAGTCATTTTGCCTTGAAGATAAGATTCACAAGTTGGATATGACTCGGAAGTCAATGGACTCAATAGCCCATTTTTCTCCAATTTGTTGATCCTATCTTCTGCTATATGACCTAATCTTAGGTGCCATAGATATCTATCGTTTGGACTATCCCTAGGTCGTTTGGCATTCACGTTTTGCTTGATAGTTAGAATAGGTGCATCAATATGTAGCTGATAAAGATCATTAATAAGAAAACCATTTGCAATTTTATTTTTTTCATAAAGAATGTTACAATGGTCCTTAAAGAAGGTAATCACATAGCCTTCTAGTGCTAAGCATGAAACAGAAATCAAATTCCTGCTAGCTGCAAGCACATAATAACAGTCTTTCAAAACTAAATCAAAACCAGATGGTAATCGAAGAAGGTATGTTTCCATGGCCACGGTAGCAATTTTTGCTCCATTACCGATACGTAGGATCATGTCTCCATCCCTCAGCCTCCTACTATCCTCAAGACCCTGCATGGAAGTGCACAGATGAGCACTAGAGCCAGAGTCAAGCACCCAACTAGATGCAGAAGAAATCATAGGATTAGACTCAATCATGAGCATACCACCAGAAGGACCTTCCTTCTTGTTCTTCAGGGTGGCTAGGTAAGTAGGGCAGTTCCGCTTGTAGTGGCTATCGCTATTGCAATGAAAACACTTTTCTTTGGCAGCCGCTTTCATCTTCGGCTCTGCCTTCTTCTTCTTTGCTCTTTCCATCATCTATTTTTTTGCAGACTTCTTTTTCTTTTTAGAAGACTTTCTTTTGCAAGAAGTTCGTTCCATAGCAAGAACTGAGCCTTTAGAACCTTTCATAGAAAGCTCAGCGGTGACCAACATGTTCATTAATTCGGCCAAGGAATTTTGAAGTTTATGCATGTGGTAATTCATGATGAATTGCACATATGCATCAGTCAAGGATTACAGAATAATATCATTCTATAGATCCAAGTCTAACTTCACACCGAGCTTCTCAAGCTCTTTCAAGTCCTTGATCATCATTAGATAGTGATCTTGGACTGATTGTCCATCATGCATCTTAGCCTTAAAAAGTCATTTCATGACTTGATACTTGGCTGCGTGACTCTATTCACCAAACATCTCCTGCAGGTGAGCCAACATTTGGCGAGCAGTCCCGATATCTTCATGTTGGCACTGGAGCTCATCAAACATCGAGCCCAACATCTAATATCTGGCCTTATTATCTTCATCTATCCATTTTTCCAGAGTCGCTCTCTATTCATTGGATGGATGGCCTGGTAAGGTGGGAGGATCCTGATCCAATACGTTGGTTAACTTCTCGAAACCCAAAATAATTTTGTAGTTCCTGAGCCAATCTTTATAATTAGGTTCGGTCAGTCTATGTGTGTCCAGGATACGTGCTAATGGGTTGGACGCAGATATTTTTCTGTAGAGAGTCAAAGATTTCAGTTAGATACTATAATTATGACTTGATCAATTTATTTAGATATTTTATTTTTAAACAAATTAGCTCCCACTATTTTCTTGGATCCCTACACTCCCTCTATAGAGATGCAAAAATCTCCATGATTAATGATTTCTAGTGGGTGGTGCAGTCTCACCAACTGACTCATCACCTCACCTAACAGTTATTGGTGATGGGTTAGCCAATGAGTGAACAACTCTTATTCAATGATTTTCTAATCATGGTGCACCCAAACTTGGTCTCTAATTCATGAATCTCACCGTATCCGAAATATTGATCCACTCCCTAGTTAAGTCAGACCCACCATTTGCACAGACTGGATTCCTAATTGAGTCTCTCACCATATCTAAAATATTGAGTCCAACTCATCCTCCAGCCCATAGCATCCAATGCCTAATAGACATGGTTGCATCTTTTTGGTGCAACTGAGCCACTGTATCTAGCCGAGAATAATCAACCCCAAAAAGGGCCCGTACATCTACAATGGTGGAAGACCTCAGACTTAATTTTTTCTTAGGGAGAATTGATTTAGGTCTCATTAAACTAGACTTGTTATAGTCATAACAATTATGACTAACCTAGTGGCATGGCTTAGCTCGGATTATTGACCACTTTAAATCAGAACTGAGTCAACAGATATGGCCAAGTAAGTGAGATCGGTGGAAGAAATATGCCATTAACTCATACAAGAATGCATTCAGGTCGAGTAGCTCCCAATTAAAAACCAGTCGATCGTATGTGCCAAACTTACCTTAGATACCAAATTATTGAGTCAGAACCAATTGGATTAGCCTACAATCTAGACTCTAATCTCTGAGCCTAATTAGGTCTTGCTTGATCATGACTCGATCTTGACCCAGACTTAATCCTATTAGGCTGGTCAATTTAAGTATTGTTGATCCCATCTAACCAACTCTTGATTCGGTTTGATCAACCGCTTAGACCTAATTGAGCTACCCAAGCCCGAACCCAGTATTATGAATATATCTTAGATCTAAAATTCTCAATTTTAGACCAAATTAATATTTCATAATCTTAATTTTTAATTAAGTAGGGTTCATAGACAAAATATGCATAATAAATCCTAGGATTTCAGGATTTAAGGTTTTGCAGAAAGTAAGTTTTGGATTTCTGATTAAGGACGAATGCACAACACCCCTATACGTCATAAGAACGCCCCATCGGATGGGAGGAGAGGGCCTTTAAACCCTTCTTCGTTCTTATGACCGGATGGTCAAGAGAAATGCCTTAATCAAGAACATGTAATACTACAAAATAGTTTTAGATCTATATCATATATCTCATATACAAATTAGATCTAATCATGGCATATTTTGCATACATCTCATGTATCTAATCATGCATGTTTTTAGATCTAAATTATCTCATAATAATCTAAAAAATTAGATTTAAATTAATCTTATCAAAATAAACTCTAATCTAGATAACTACGTAGAACTATTCTACAACTAGTCAAGACATGCATCAATCATATCTCATATGATGTTCAAAATTAAATAATTTTTATTTACTATTTTTTAGATGTTATTATAATAATTATAATATCAAAAAATAATAGATAAATAGATCTAAAATATGATTATTATAATAATTATAATATCAAAATATAATAAATAAATAGATCTAAAATATGATTTAATCAAATTAAATTGTAAATATGCAAGACTATTCTATAGAACTATTCTATTTTAGAACTAGTCATGCATATTTTTTAATCTTAGATCCAAATTATTTAATTTTAATTTTTTCTAATTTTAAATCTGATCACATCTTATGTGACATCTGAAATCATATATCTTTTGATTAGAATAAATTTAAAATTAGATCTAAACACCTTAGAACCTTGGCTCTGATACCAGTTGAAGGAAAAATCCTGATTTTTCGGACCAGGTTCGTTCAAATCTGATCGGATCAAGAGATATATTTCAAAATTTTTTTTCATTGATCCAAACTAGATCTGAGATATTATAGATTTAATTTTTATTATTCTAATAATAAAAACAAAATATAGATTAATTAAATTATTTTTAATTTATCTTGATGTAGGATAATCCTATTACCTATTGATGATCCTGTATGCAGCGGAAGGTTCTGGATCTAGCCACGTAAGTGCCTGGCCTCTACCAGTATCCACTTAGGCTAGATATAAAGATCCTCTTCTTTTCTATCACATCTCCAAAAATTAGATCTAAATCTGATCTGGAGGATCTTCAAAATACCTTTTGAAGATCAGCAATTGTCCTTTGCAACAGTGCAGCCTTCTAGCTTTCTGTCGCCTTTCTCTCATCTGGATTGCACCAACTAAGATCCCAAACTCCTTTAGGCGTGGAGAGGAGAGGGAGAAGGTGGACTTGGCATAGAGGAGGAGAGGAGAGGCAGCCTTAGGGCATGGGAATTTTCAATGCTTTTTGAGTTGGGCGTAGGGTCATATTTATAGACTATGCGTGATCCAACTCCTCTTCTTCCCAACCAATCACAACCCTTTATGAAATCAAATCTAAATTTGATTGGTGGGAATAGAGTCCCTTGGATTTCTTCTTAGATGGTGCTTAAGACCAATCAAACTTGGTTCTTAGGAGAAGTCTAATCGGAATCTAAAAAGAAGATGGAGTCCTTATCCAATAGGGACTCCTAGGCACCTCAAACTTGGGCGCACGCCATGGGCACCTCAAAATTGGGCACACGCCAAGGGTGGCGTGCGCCCTCCTCCTTACCAAGTTTCTGCAGGAGGATAGGCCCCCACCAGCTCTCCAATAGGTGCGTGACACATGGACAGAAGTCAAAGTGTCAATGGTCAACATTTGATCAGTCAAAGGCAAACTTTTGACCAAAGTCAAAGGACGAGAAATGGCATGTGACCAAAAATGGCAGGTATTGTCTTACAAAATAAGACAACCCTTTTTTGACCAGGACAGGCTCCAGTCAAACCAAGTGAAGGCCTCTGATTGAGCACAAACTTCTTTGGCTCAGTCAGGACAACTATTTATGATAGTAAAAGAAGAACGTTAGGTTCAATCGAGTGCTAGCATGATTTTCTTGAATCTAATTGAATCTCATTCAAATCAATTGAACTGGATCAGTTCAATTGATGATCACCTAGATTCAAACCCTTATTTGTGTGACCCAGTTAGGTTCAGTTCTGTATGGTAATGGGATATGTCATGATCTCTATCATCGACATCATCAAAACTCCTTTCGATGGATCAGAACTCTTCTAATTCGAACAGCTAGAATGATCGATCATCTAAATCATTCTAATTGCTCCCAAAATCCATCAGTGACACCTAGCAGTATATGGTGGCAACCCATCAGAGCTGAATGCAAACCTCTTGGTGTAGCTACCCATGTGATTAAGTTCTTCTATCTTGAGCCCCGATCAGATTGGGGTTTAGGTGAACTCGTCAAACCCTAGTCTCTATCATATGATGTAATCATTTGATTCAAGTCCGATGTGAAAACCTAAATAGAAACTCTTTCTATTATTTCACTCTGCTAGGGCCATGGGCTTTTGGACTTGATTCTCATGATCATCATAGGGCTGCTCCTCTACCACCAAGGTAGATAGATTCCATCTTGATGCAATCCAATTCCTATAATGAACATGCTATAGCCAACATACACCTCAGGATTCTGAATGGCTAGGAGATCGAGTTATGGTGTAGTCAAACAATAACACCCTCAAGGTGAACTGCCGATGCATCTCAGGTCAAAGAACCAGACACCACTGCAGCATCGAGTCAGTCATTGATGAGAAGGTAGACTTCCTAATGACTACTCGAGGTGGTCATGCTCAGTGCCCTCATTCTCTAACGAGTACCTGTACTCTCGCTCCAATGTCTCCACACTATAGACTCAAGACTCATCTACTAAAGAAAAATGATTGTACACCAACCTTCCAGATCAATCACCATCCTCATGATGATCCTATGGTCGGAAGCATATTATGAGTTAATAATGATTATTCATGTCTTAAATTTTCAACTCTTGAAAATATGAATTATCATTACCATTAACTTAAAGGATGTATCACAGACACTAAATACACATATATGATAGAAAATAACCCATTTTATTGATTATAGTCAAAATTATAATTTTGCCCCTAGAAGTGTATTACTAGTGTCAGCCAATTCCGACTTCTAGGGCACATATATCTAACACTTAGGACTATTTAGTTTTGATAAAGAGAGAATTTATCGATTAGTCCTTAAACAGTTTACGATCAAATGATACGCTGTTAATTAAGATGATAACGTTTATCGAGCATAGGTCGTTGTATGCCATATGGATTGATTGTCCTCTTAACCAAGAAGTTTGAAGATACTGATATGATATACAAATGAGATGTAATGGTACATCATCATTGAACGTGACCAATTTTAGAGCTTTGTACTATCAAGAATTGCTCTGATGGGATATAGGTATAAGTGTCCCTTAGACTTGAGATCACCACAGTGGCTTGTAAGCAACTCATTATGCTTTGGTACTAGACTAACTGAATTTTTAATTTAGTAATGAAAGATTTTTGGACATAGTCAAGTACTTGCAAAGTCGGTGAGTGATCAAGATGAGATTAACCACTCCAAGAGTTGGAGAAGAATGCATCACTATATTTCAATATAGCAAAATCTTGGCTAAGATAATCCATCAGATGGATTTGATATTTTGAAATACAATGTGGATGACCTAATCAAGGTTAACGGTTAAACTCTAAGGTATTCTATGTGCATTTTGGTCAAGGGGATGAATTATATGAAATCTATATCCACATGGGTCTAAGGATGTTGTTCTAGACATTCGACCTATCCGACTGTCGGGTACCATTGGTAGATGATCACTTTAATTGGTACAAAAATTTATTTTTATGCCATCGGCTTAGGTTCAAACCTATGGGATCATAGACATAAGAGGTCTCGATTTGATCAAATGGTTGATCGATGATTAAGAATCATTCTAGTGTTAAACAATCAATATGATTGATGTTAAACCTAGTGCAAGTATTGTAGGAGGATTGATTAGCAATTGAATTGCTAATTGACTTAATTTGATTAAGCCAGTGGATTAAGATTAAGTCTAATTAAATATAATTTAATTTAATTTAGTTTGGGCTTGATTGGATCAAGTCCAATTAGTTTATTGGATAAGCCAATTGTAAGAAAAAACGAGCCTTAGTTCAATTAGGACTTGTTTGCACCCAATCCTAATTTGATTAAAAATTAAATCAGAATTAAATCTGATTTAATTAGGATCTTAATTGGATTAATACCTACTTTAATTGGATTCATTTATTTCTGATTTAATTTGGTTCAAATATCATGTTTGACCAAGTCAAATTAAAAGTCCTAGTGTGACTAGGACTTCTATTCCTTGCGCCATAATGATCTCCATGCTACCATCCACGCCCCCTTTGCTTTTTGTGTGAATTCTCCACATCTCAAGGGAGTTCACGAGCACCCCAGGTCTTGCTCTTTTTGGACTATCCTAGCTAGGTATTTGACCTAGACAAGGAGTGTATCTTAATTCACTATATAAAGGGATTCTTGACCTAATTTTTTTCAATGATTCTAGATCTAAAAGAGGGCTATTAGGCATGGGAAAGGCTTGAGAAAAAAATGCTTGGGTGTTGGGTTTTGAGAAGACATAATCTCAAGTGTCTTGGTGAGAGAAATAAGTAAGAAGAAGGGTCTTCTTCTAGGGTTTTCCTCTAGATCTTTTCCCTCATCTTTTTATGAGTTTTTGAGAGGTGTCTTAGATTCACGAGTCTTCTTCCTTTCTTCTTAAAATTGGAGAGTCCAAGATTCAAAGAAGAAAGATCCAGATCGACTATCAAAGAAGGATCAGCACAGTAGTAGTATACTATGCTGATTTTCAGCCATCAGAATTTTGATCAGCGATTGAGGGCTTATGTGGACAACCTATAGAGGCTGCATGCATGTGCGGCTTAGAGTAGCAACCTTAGCCTCGGATCAGTGAGCTAAAGAGTCTAACTTGCAAAGGTAAGGGTGATATGATCTCCCTATTTAATACTTAAATTTGATCTAGTGTAGTTTTCTTATTGATATGATCAAAATAAAACTTTCTCATATTTTAATTTTTGATTTAATAGTATTGACCTCATGATTGATTTTGATGATTATCAAACTTTAAGTATATTATGTATGTAATCATGTATTTCAAGAATATCTATAGAATTTTTTAAGTATCCAAAATGAAGAATTTATCTTAAGGACAAATCCTCTCGAGGTGCCATGCCAAAATATTTAAAAAAATAAATTCGCACATATTTGGATGGATTGGTATGAAGAAAGTAAGATTAGAAGAATAGAAAATAAAATAAAAGAAGCAATCATATTTAGAGGAGTTTGGGCCCAAGAAATTTAAGTTTGGAAGGTCAAATAATGAAGAAAAATAAAGCCAAAAATTTTGGAGACTTCTCCTAAAAATTTAGAGACTTCTCTAAAAAATTTGGAGACTTCTCCTAAAAATTTGGAGACTTCTCCAAGCTGTTTGGCACGCCAACACATTGCCCTAGCACAGGCTTGAGATGTCTCGAAAATAGCTCGAGACCTCTCCATTTTGAAAAACAAAAACCTCATTTTCTTGTTCTGAGATCAAGATGTCTCAAAAATTTTTGAGATTTCTCATAGAAAAATCGAGACTTCTCCTAGAAAAATCAAGACTTCTCCAAATGTGCGACAACCTTCAGCAAGATTTTTCTGCAAGCTTTTCAATGGCCCTTTTTTTGGTTCCAACAGCTAATTCAGAGCTTCCAATGGCTTGAACTCTCTCTCTCCAACCATCTCTAAGGATATTTAAAGGTGGAGAATCAATTCGAAAGCATTATTAAAAGATTTAAAGAGAGATTGTTTTATTTTTTATGAGAAATATTGAATATCCAAATAAAAGGAAAAAGAAAGGAAAGTTGTGAACAAATTTCAATGAGCCTTCAAAGCAATCTTCTCCAACAACTTCCACATCCTCTTAAGTACAATTTGTAGAAAAGCCAAGCTTCAATCAAACACATCATCAACTTCTTCTTTAGAATTTAGAAGAGCTTAAACTTTATTTTTTATATTGTGTTGAAACTTTACTTATATTTTTTATTTCTTTATAAATTTTTTTAGAGGAAAGAAACTATTAGATATATATGCTCTAGAAGTCAGAATTAGCTGACACTTGTAATACACTTCTAGGGGCAAAATTATAATTTTGATCATAATCAATAAAATGGGTTATTTTCTATCAGATATGTGTATTTAGTGTCTGTGATACATCTTTTAAGTTAATGGTAATGATAATTCATATTTTCAAGAGTTAAAAATTTAAGACATGAATAATCATTATTAACTCATAAAATGCTTCCGACCATAGGATCATCATGAGGATGGTGATTGATCCGGAAGGTTGGTGTACAATCGCTTTTCTTTAGTAAATAAGTCTTGAGTCTATGGTGTGGAGACATCGGAGTGAGAGTACAGGTACTTGTTAGAGAATGAGGGCATTGAGCGTGACCACCTCGAGTAGTCATTAGGAAGTCTACCTTCTCGTCAATGACTGACTCGATGCTGTAGTGGTGTGTCTGGTTCTTTGACCTGAGGTGCATCGATGGTTCACCTTGAGGGTGTTATAGTTTGACTATACCATAACTCGGTCTCCTAGCCATACGGAACCTTGAGGTGTATGTTGGCTATAGCAAGTTCATTGTATGAATTGGATCTCATCAAGATGGAATCTATCTACCTTGGTGGTAAAGAAGCAGCCCTATGTTGATCATGAGAATCAAGTCCAAAAGCCCATGGCCATGGCAGAGTGAAATAATAGAAAGAGTTTCTATTTAGGTTTTCACATCAGACTTGAATCGAATGATTACATCATATGATAGAGACTAGGGTTTGATGAGTTCACCTTAACCCTAATCTAATTGGGGCTTAAGATAGAAGAACTTAATCACACAGGTAGCTGCACCAAGAGGTTCATATTCAGCTCTGATGGATTGCCACCATATACTGGTAGGTGTCACTGATGGATTTTGAGAGCAATTAGAATGATTTAGATGATCGATCATTCTAGCTGTTCGAATCAGAAGAGTTCTGATCCATCGAAAGAAGTTTCGATGATGTCGATGATAGAGATCATGACATATCCCATTACCATATAGAACTGAACCTAACTGGGTCACACAAATAAGGGTTTGAATTTGGTGATCATCAATTAAACTAATCTAGTTCAATTGATCTGAATGAGATTCAATTAGATTCAAGGAAATCGTGGTAACACTCGATTGAACCTAACATTCTTCTTTTACTATCATAAATAGTTGTCCTGACTGAGTCAAAAGGAGTTTGTGCTCATTTGGAGGCCTTCACTTTATCGACTGGAGCTTGTCCAGGTCAGAAAAAAGATTGTCTTATTTTGTAAGATAATACCTACCATTTTTGGTCACCTGCCATTTCTCATCCTTTGACTTTTGGTCAAAAGTTGATTTTTGACTGGTCAAATATTGACCATTGACACTTTGACTTCTGTCCACATGTCACGCACCTATTGGAGAGCTGGTGGGGGCCTGTCCCCCTACTAGAACCTGGCCAGGAGGAGGGCGCATGCCATCCTTGGCGTGTGCCCAAGCTGGAGGCACCAAGAGTTCATGTTGGATAGGGACTCCATCTCCCTTTTGGATTCTGATTAGACTTCTCCTAAGAACTATGTTTGACTAGTCTTAGGTGCCATCTAAGAAGGAATCCAAGGGACTCTATTCCCACCAATCAGATTTAGATCTAATTTCACAAAGGATTGTGATTGGTTGGGAAGAAGAGGAGTTGGATCACACTTAGTCTATAAATAAGACCCTATGCCCAACTCAAGAGATATCTGAAATCTGAGAAAAGAATTCTCCACATCCCAAGGCTTCCTTCCTCTTCCTCCTTCATGCCAAGTTCTACTCCCTCTCCTCTCCACGTCCAAAAGGAATTTGGATCTTAGTTGGTGCGATCCAGGCAAGAGAAAGGCGACTGAAAGCTAGAAGGCTGCACTGCTGCTGCAAAGGACAACTGCTGATGATCTAATTTTTGGAGATGTGATAGAGAAGAAGAGGATCTCCAGATCCAGCCTGAGTGGATATCGGTAGAGGCCAGGCACTTGCGTGGCTAGATCTAGAACCTTCCGCTGCTTATAGGATCATCAAGGGATAATAGGATTACCCTACATCAAGGTAAATTAAATTTGATTTAATTTATTTAGATTTTATTTTTATTATTAGAATAATAAGGATCAAATTTGAAATATTGCAGATCTGATTAAGATCAAAGAAAAGAAATTTTGAAATATTTCTCTTGATCCGATTAGATATGAACGAACCTGATCCAGAAAATCAAGATTTTCCTTCAACTGGTATCAGAGCCAAGGTTCTAAAGTGTTTAGATTTGATTTTAAATTTATTCTAATTAAAAAATATGTGATTTCAGATGTCACATGAGATATGATTAGATCTAAAATTAGAAAAAATTAAAATTAAATGATTTGGATCTAAGATTAGAAAATATGCATGACTAGTTCTAAAATAGAATAGTTCTATTGAATAGTCTTGCATGTTTTTAATTTAATTTGATTAAATCATATTTTAGATCTATTTATTTACTATTTTTTAATATTATAATTATTATAATAATATTTGAAAAATAGTAAATAAAATTATTTAATTTTAAACATCATATGAGATATGATTGATGCATGTCTAGACTAGTTGTAGAATAGTTCTACGTAGTTGTCTAGATTAGAGTTTATTTTGATAAGATCAATTTAAATCTAATTTTTTAGATTATTATGAGATAATTTAGATCTAAAAATATGCATGATTTGATACATGAGATGTATGCAAAATATGCCATGATTAGAACTAATTTGTATATGAGATATATGATATAGATCTAAAATTGTTTTGTAGTATTACATGTTCCTGATTAAGGCGTTCCTCTTGGCCGTCTGATCATAAGAATGAAGAAGGGTTTAAAGACCCTCTCCTTCCATCCGATGGGGTGTTCTTTTGACATGTAGGGATTTATTGTGCATATTTTATTTATGAACCCTACTTAATTAAGAATTAAGATTATAGAACATTAATTAGGTCTAAGATTGAGAATTTCAGATCTAAGGCATATTCATAAGACTAGGTTCGGGCTTGGGTAGCTTAATTAGGTCTAAGTGGTTGATCAAACCGAATCAAGAGTTGGTTAGATGGTATCAAGAATGCTTAAATTGTCCAGCCTAATAGGATTAAGTCTGGGTCAAGATCGAGTCATGATCAAGCAAGACCTAATTAGGCTCAGAGATTAGAGTCTGGATTTTAGGCTAACCCAATTAGTTCTGGCTCAACAATTTGGTGTCTAAGGTAAGTTTGGCACATACGACCGACTAGTTTTTAATTGGGAGCTATTCGACCTGAATGCGTTCTTGTATGAGTTAATGACATATCTCTTCCACCGATCTCACTTACCTGGCCATATCTGTTGACATAGTTCTGATCTGAGGTGGTCAATAATCTGAGCTAACCCATGCCACTAGGTTAGTCATAATTGTTATGACTATGATAAGTCTTGTTTAATGAGACCTGAATCAATTCTTCCTAAGAAAAGATTAAGTCTGAGGTCTTCCACCATTATAGATGTGCGGGCTCTTTCCGGGGTTGATTATTCTCGACTGGATACAGTGGCTCAGTTGCACCGAGAAGATGCAACCATTGTTAGATATACGTGCCCTAGAAGCCAGAATTGGCTGACACTTGTAATATACTTCTAAGGGCAAAATTATAATTTTGACTAATATCAATAAAATGGGTTATTCTTTATCACATATGTGTATTAAGTGTCTGTGATACATCCTTTAAGTTAATGGTAATGATAACTCATATTTTCAAGAGTTGAAAATTTAAGACATGAATAATCATTATTAACTCAAAAAATGCTTCCGACCATAGGATCATCACGAGGATGGTGATTGATCTGGAAGGTTGGTGTACAATCGCTTCTCTCTAGTAGATGAGTCTTGAGTCTATGGTGTGGAGACACTGGAGCGAGAGTATAGGTACTCGTTAGAGAATGAGGGCACTGAGCGTGACCACCTTGAGTAGTCATTAGGAAGTCTACCTTCTCGTCAATGACTGACTCAATGCTGTAGTGGTATGTCTGGTTCTTTGACCTGAGGTGCATCGGCAGTTCACCTTGAGGGTGTTATAGTTTGACTACACCATTACTCGGTCTCCTAGCCATATGGAATCCTGAGGTGTATGTTGGCTATAGCATGTTCATTGTAGGAACTGGATTGCATCAAGATGGAATCTATCTACCTCGGTGGTAGAGGAGCAGCCCTATGATAATCATGAGAATCAAGTCCAGAAGTCCATGGCCATGGCCAGAGTGAAATAATAGAAAGAGTTTCCTATTTAGATTTTCACATCGGACTTGAATCGAATGATTACATCATATGACAGAAACTAGGGTTTGACGAGTTCACCTTAACCCTAATCTGATCGGAGCTCAAGATAGAAGAACTTAATCACACAGGTAGCTGCACCCAAGAGGTTTATATTCAGCTCTGATGGTTGCCACCATATACTGCTAGGTGTCACTGATGGATTTTGGAAGCAATTAGAATGATTTAGATGATCGATCATTCTAGCTGTTCGAATCAGAAGAGTTCTGATCCATCGAAAGGAGTTTCGATGATGTCGATGATAGAGATCATGACATATCCATTACCATATAGAACTGAACCTAACTGGGTCACACAAATAAGTGTTTGAATCTGGTGATCATCAATTGAACTGATCCAGTTCAATTGATCTGAATGGGAGA